>JAIPRN010000766.1:0-66740 GCA_025469175.1 Geopemphigus sp. TES_GeoC_2020
CTAGTCGCTACGGTTATCGAACGTACGCGCGTGTCGTCCGGCAATCGGCAGTACCGCCGGCGTCCCGGTGAGACGGACCGCGGAATCGACGCCCGTACACATCCGCGTACGGTAATGGCGGACACTCGTACATAGCGTAGCGGCTAACGGGTGTACCGGTATTGCCTAAACGGCGCGCCGCGTAAACGGCGAACGGGCCACTTATTCACCGACTCGCTATTGGCGAAGAAGTCGCCGGACGCCGACTTTAACGGCAATAGTTTCGGTTTGTGGTCGAAACGATATATCGGTTTTGGGGGAAAGGGACGAATTATAACCGTTTGCCGGTGACGCGCGTCAAATCGTCCGAGGCCGATCGGCACCGACGGACCTGAACCCTCCCGGAAGGGCCGCCGATTCACTTACGGTTCAAACGGACGATCGTGTGCTCGGTAGTGGCCGGCGGCGGCGTATTTCCGGTGCCGGCGGCCAGCGACGGGCGCGAGTAGCCAAACGCGGTTATGCTGTTGCTCGCTTGACACGTCAACCGGGCCGTGCCCACGGTCTGCGGTCGCTGGCTCATTATCGGGTGCCACCTGGTCACGTTGGTCAACAGCAAACGGTTCACGGTGGTCGCCGTCGTCGTACCGGCGGCGTTCCGGTCGCGCGGCTTGTTGCCGCCGCGGTAACCGCGGTAATCGTCGGCGGCCAGCAGTTGGTACGTCGAGTCCAGCACCGTGTTCTCGTGGTACCACGTGAGCCGAGGCCGCGGCCATCCTGCGCGAACAAACGGGCGACCGTTATTCGTTTACGTTTTTTCCTTTACTTATTCGTGCCGATTTCGTCGTCCTGGTGGATAGGGGACGCGGCCGATCATTGCGCGAACGTAAACGAGCGGCGATACTCTTCGGCGTGTCAAACACGAGACGAAATGTCGTCGCGTTCCCAAACGACGAAAAAATCCGTTCGAAAGGATCGTCGCAATACCGAACGTACCGGCGGAAACGATAAAAAACCAAATCGTCCTTTTTACGCCTAATCACCGACGTCCCTCCGTATATATCAAACTCCGCCCTTCGTTACGACTTAAATGTACCACTTATCGAGGATATAGCTAAGCGACGCTTAAAAAAAATTTCGTCTTCTCCAAACACACTAGCCTTTTTCCCCCCACGTTCCCGTCATCGTAAATCTCTCCTCTAAATCGCTTCCCAGTAATCCTCCCCGGAAACTAAAACGGCCCGGCGGGGACTGTTCCCAACTTCGATTATAAAAACGTACAACGTATTTAAACGAAACACGCCACCAACGTCATCGATTCACGGCCTTATTCATCTTTTATCCGCCGGGTTTTTTTTATCGTAACTTTACGCGACGTTCTAAATGCCGAGAGGAAAATTTTTCCCTTCGTCGTTTCCGTAGCGCCCGAATGATAATTTTCCAGTTTTCCATTCGTTCCTATCGAGTGTAGGCGTTCGTAACTTCGGCGACTAGGGGCATGGTTATCGACATAATACGGCGGCAAAAAGTGAAAACCTCGTGCGACAGAAACAAACCGTCCGAACCCGTGGACATTTAACCGAATCGTCGACTCCCGGGATTGTCCCATTAAACGCTATTAATCGGTTAGACGCGTTTACCTAACCTAACCTTACCACCATTCGAACGAACGCCTTGCCTATTACGGGCAATCGTTTAGTCGCCTAACGCTGTCGCCGTACGTACGCCGGTCGTTATTACTACACCTCCGAGTCGGAGAGTATTACGTACTACTAATGTGATCCGACGGCGTAACGTCCGGTAAATATTTTCGTTCAGCGCGAATATCGTTGGCGAGCCCGGGACGGACGAACGCGGTCGATACGCGCGTCCGGCGTTCGAAATGTTACGATTGACGACGACGATTTGACGAAACGGCGAGCTTCGTCACCGTATTTGGTTACCCGAAAACGTCGTGGTTGGTTATTTTTTTCGTTTTACTACCCGACGAAACGTCTAAACCTGTTCGGAGCCCCGGGAGTGATCGAAATCAAAGTTGAAACTATTAAATAATCGTCGTTCGTTTTGCTCGGTGTTCACTCTAGCGTTTTGTAAACCGCGCCGTACGCGTTCGACACGGATACGGCGCTAAACGATTCATACGTTTTACGAACGCGTTACGAGTTAGAAGATTGGACACGAGTTCGTCAGCCGGTAAACGAACGAGGTTTTGTTTTCCTGGCGTACGTTCGCCGGTCGTCGCCGCCGCGCGCATTCGATTCGCGTAGGTTTCCCAAGTTGTTGCTGGCCGGCGACGACAAACAAAATATAAAAACCCCGAACGTTTTTTTTCGTAATCTCGTTTCGGTATCGACGACGTAGCCGGGACCCGGGGTATTTGTTTTAGTAAGCCGGTGTTTGTTTTTATTAAGCGCGTACCACCGCCGGTACGTTCAAATTAATAATGACGTCGGTCGGCGAGCGTTTCTCGGGAGTCGCTACCGGCGTGCGCGAAACCCCGGAGACGGAACTATTGTAGTTACGTAATTACGTCAGAAATTGTCGTGTGTGTCGGTGGAGTCCTAGATAGAATAAAAACGGGATACCTTGTCCCTTGGTTTTCGTCGACGATTGTAAATTAGTCGGCCGTGGTGGTTTTAAGTTAATTTGAAAAGTTCCCGTGTAAAACACGAACGACGACGACGACGACGGAGTCGCGTAGTTTTCGCGAGTACGCGAATCGAGTTACGGAAATAATTACGGCCGGGACAAGGCCGGAGAGTGCTGCCGGACAATCCGCAACGTGTTACGCGACGATTCGCGACGGTCCGCGCGCGCCGCATTGCCGCGTGCCGTGTAAAACGATCGCCGAGACCCGGCGGCGAAAACCGACGGTCGCGGTCGCCGCGCGGGGCTCATTTGGGTTTCGCGTTACCGATAGGGTGAAAGTGCCGTGCGAAGTTTACGAACGTGCGCCGTGTCCGCGCACGTTCTCGTTTCACGTGCCCGGGCCGACGTAAACGCGAACCGCGACGCGCGTGCCAACCGACGGCAGCTGCGCACACGTCTAACCGTAGCCGCACGGCTACGGCCGAATGACGAGCGTCCAAAAACAGCGAACGAGACAAAACGAATGGCCGGTTTACGTCTTCGGTATGTCCCTGTGGCGTACGTCGGACGACGCGCTGCTCTCTCGCACTCGCCGGGCACTGCGGTCGGACAACTACGAAAACGGTTAGGTTAGGTTCCCGGCGAACCAATTTCCGCGGACGATTCACCACCGGGCGTCAATACCGATATCGATCGACAATCGGCCGGGAACGGACGTCGGGTCCGAGCGTTTCCGGAATGACAATGAAAACTTGACGGACGTTTTCGGCCGGTGTCCGGTACGTTTCCGGCGAACAACGATCGGCGACGTCCGCGAATTAACTTCCGCTTCGCGAGTAAATCGTAAAATCTATTCCCCATCAGCTGGGCGACGCACGAGCACCACGCTCTGGACGGACGGACACCGAACGAACGATACGCGCCGTTTCCGTTACGCCGTAAATACCTCTCCCGGTTGAACGTCCGCGAATTTCCCGTCGATCGCGTTTTACACAGACTCCGCGCCAACAGTACGGCGAACTCGTTACTTAAAGTCGTCGGTCTATTCCGTACCTTCGCGGGAACTGCAGCCGTCGTACGCGATCGGACGTCGTCGAACACCGGACAACTGTTGCCGAACACCTCCGCCGCGAATGGTTCGGACGTTTAGGAACAAAAACGGATTACTCGACACGGACGTTTACCTATATTTAATCGGATTGTTCGAAAAGGGGGGCCTAAATTTGGAACGGCCCGTGTGCTCGGTGCCGTTATCGTTATCGCTGTTGGTCGCGGGTGGGTTTTTTCGCGAGTTCTGCGCTGGCGTCGCTATATGCCCAAGAGCGTTAGTTTCGTTTAATTTTCCGGTGTTTATTACTTAAGTATACAAAGTTAATGTCTGTACGTTGTTTCGTTTCGACGCATTCGTACCGTCCGTTACGTGGAAAGTTTCGGGTCGTCGCCGTGTGTAACGTAACGGACGTGTCACGTGTTGGGCACTACGCGTGGACTCAACGTTATTGTGGCTCCGTCGGCGCGGTAAGCTATCGGCCCGTACTACGGATAGTCCCGGATGTTCGCGTTAATAATCGTAACGAGTTTCTGTCGCGAATCGAGCACTCCCCGGTTGTTAGTCGCCCTACGAAGCGTTCGTTGTTCCAATATCGTTACGAACTAGCGCCGAGTCCGTTCGCGAGGAACGAAAATCGGCCCACCGACCGTCTAACCGTCCGCTTCGTTCCCGGGAATTCCGTAACGAGGTAATTTCCAAAAACGTGTCGCCCGCCAGTTTAGACGCGCGTAGTGCACCACTAGCCGGGAACGTAAATTACAATCGTTCGTCGGATACGCCGTGAACCGTTAACCGCCGACCGGACCACGTACGGGCACGGAAACGGGCCCGAAATCGTACGGAACGAAAAACCGACCGGGTCCGTGTTTAAAAGTAGTCGGACCGCGGTGCCAGGTGCCGGTTGCCGAAACGATCGTACGGGCGATTTCCGGCGCTGTACGGTAACGGCCGAACGTTCGGGGAGATTCGATAAAACGCCGTCGACGTTATAACCGTTCCGGTTAGTACCGTTAAACACGATATGCGGACGAATTCGTTTACGGCCAACGATTAGCTTATCACGTCGTCGACGATAACGAATTATTCGCTTTAAGAGCGAATGGCGCGCGTCAAACATACCGCGCGGTATGAACAAAAGATTTCGCGAACGGTTTGCTTTCGGTTTGGCGGCGCGGAACACGACGATTCGTCGCGTCGCGTCCGGAACGTCGTCGGCGTAGAGTGAAAGTTTCGCGCGACGGACGAGACGGCGGATGGAGGAACGTTCGCGTTCGAAAATCGGACGAAAACCGCCGCGGGCGTGGACCAGTGACGACGTATCGTCGTCCGTATTCGGTACCGGCATGGTTAGTTCGTCGTCCAAATCCGACATTAACCGCAGTCGTGCGTCCAACCATTGCGGGTTACTCCGCCCGCTTCCGGACGTTTGGTCCGTTCGATTCGTGACGAAATGCGGACGATTTCATCCGGAATGATTTATTCAGTACGTACGATTTAAAGCGAAAATTCGTTTCGACGCTCCGACCAAATATGAGAAACGCACCAAGCCTCGTTCGTCTTCAATTCTCGCGGGACGCCTGTTGTTCCGCGCATACCGCCCCTTACTTCCCACCCGTCCGTCCCGGCCATATAATTCGATACATAGAAATAGGCGAATCAATTTATATTGCCGTATGCATACTTTAATTTCGAATCAGACGTTATTTCATTCACTTACGTTCGGCCACTCGGACTTCGCGAAATTTCGAACGGTTTCGAACCCTCGACCAATCCTCACACCGCCACATCACCCACCACCGACCGCGACATTTTACCAAAACCGGAACACTATTGTTTTACCTCCGTTTACGCGGCACACCAACGTAACAGTTGGGCTGCCCTCGTCGATCACGATCATATTCCCGGAATATTGTTGGTAATTTTCTGGCCGATCTCCTCCGACGGAATTGCCCGACTCGAAGTAGATTTTCGGCCGATCCGGAGCGACTGCAAAAAGAAAACGAAACCGCCCGTTACTCGTATAGAGTATATATCAGGGGCGGGGGGCGTGCTCAAAATTGGGGGAACGGAGGGCTCGATAATGTTCCGTAGGGTTAGGTATTCACGTTCGGACGGCGGCGAATGCGAAACCGCGATTTCGAGTTTCGTCGAAAACCGCGCGGTTTTCGATTATCGACGCGACCGGCGTGTTTACGAGGATTTCCTAGGCGTCTAGGTTAGACGCGAGTCGGGGAGGCTTCGCCGATTCGTATAACGTTCCCTGGCTCGGTAATGAGCGGACGACTAAAACAAAGTAAAACAAACTCGACGATCCCGAAAACGCTTTCTCGAAAATACTCGGCCCCGACATACGGAGACAGCGGTACCGATCCGAACGCGCTCGTCCGTAGCCGATCCGGCGATCGAGAACGTCGTCCGATTTCGATACGTTTCGGAATTATAAAATTTTTTCGAAAAACGTATATACGTGTGCGCGTGTAGTGGATAATCGTCTCGGCCGTTTCGCGTGCCGTCCGTTCGCTCCGGCGGAACGAAAATTATTCGCCGCCGGCGGGAAACTGATTCGAAAATATCGCGTCCGGTACGTCCGTCGGTCGACGTAAAACAACAGATCGGCCGGATCCGTTTCGTTGTGAAAACGGTCGATGGTCGCGTACCGAAATCCCGTCTCGAACATAAGCGTTTGCCGCTAGTGTTCCAAATCTGTGTACGTTCCCACTCGCGTTCCGTGTTAATAACGAGTCGCCGCTAATGGCGAAATAATTCGACGGCGCGCTTCCGGCCGTCGAATCCGAGTTGAAAAACCATTACGGGAATTGTCGAACATACGCCGAAAGGAAATTCGCTGCCGGCGGGTAGTGGGCGCGGGCGCGCGTATGTGATAACCGACGAGCCTCCCCGATTAACACGTAATCGACCCGAGGCCTGTCAATAGCGAATTTTGATTAATTATAAGTAAACGAACCGGATAATAATTCCCTCTAATACCTACGGCGGCGGCGGCGGTGGCGGCGAACTTGTTATTTGTGTATGCCGCGAGACGCGTAACTTTCCACCTTTTGTCGGCCAACTATGATTTACGAGCGATTCGTATTTAAAAATGCGGTAATTAGCGCGTTTAAAGGGCCGGAACGCTTGTAAAGTATCTGGTCGAGACTCCGGGCCCCACAGGGGCCTAAGCGGGAGTTGTGCCAATGACAGACGTTTCCTTAAAACTTTAGTAACGAACGATCCGACGGGAAAAGCGTTGCGCTTAAAATAATAATTATTACCGCGTCCGGAATTAAACGCGACGATTGTTCGCCCGCGTTCGTTCACCGCGATCGTATCTAACCGGCGAGAAGAAAACCGAAGACGACACCGCGCCCCCCCATCGTCCCCCCCCGTGAGTAACGGCGCGTTGGCGAACATCCGTTCGGACGGCGAAGTAGAAAAAAAAATAATACCGCCATAAGGCGTTCGTGTGACGACTGTAACTTGTTTTCAACGATAGTTTCGTAAAGTGTAACCCGTCGCGTACTTCTTTAACCGTTTTTCGATCGTAGTACTTTTCGGACTTGCGCGGCGGTATTTTCGACTTTTAACGAAATCCCGTCGAAACGTACTACAGGACGTACGTACGGCTCGCGTCAGCCCGCCCGTTAATCGTACGTCATTTGGGCGCCGTGTGAACCGAACGGCCGATGTATCGCCGTACGATAATTATTATTATCGCCGTCCACCAGCGCGAGTTCGATTAAACGCCATTGCTGGTCGCTCGCTCGCGTCCGTTCTCTAATTGTATCTAACCGGGCCAGACGAATACCGACGGCGACGGTGTCCGACGGCGACGGAATTTTTCGAAAATCGCTTTTGCATCCGCCGAATGGGCCGCACGCACCCGATTTCAACAACGGTCGGCGTCGACGTTATCGTTCGAAATTATCTCTTAACGTTTGTTCGATACGATTTCGCTTTTGTCTTTTTTAACGACTTTGTTTAAACGCTCGTACTTTTCGCGTATACGGGGAAATGATAACACTCGTCCGCAATCGCCGCGTCGAAACTGGCCGTATTACTTGGCTACGCGAACCGTGTTATTATCCACATTTGGCACCCGGCGATTTCAATTTGTCTCCAAACACGAACGAAATACCTAAGTGGAACGTGGTCACCGAAACAGTGGCCTATTTCAAAGGGTTTAAACAAGACGTATTTTTTGGACGGGTCGAAAAAAAATCACGGTACCGTTGGACGAAGCGTATACAGTTAGGAGGAGGTTATATATAGAAAAAAAAAAACAAGAAAATCGTGCCTAAACGCGTTTGTAATTCCGAACACGGGTACATATCGTATACAACCCTCGTATATTACGGTTCCGATTTAAACTTATTTTCGAGAGAAAAATGTCGCGCAACTCTACGTTCGAGTCGGGGATAAGGCATTGTCGAACTACCGTCGTCGGGGGAACGGTTATTATTTTTCGAAGAAAAACAAATAACCCCCTCCCTCCCATCCGCGAGTTTCGTATAAGCATTCACGGTCGATTGGAGACTGGGTATACGGACGATATCCGAGCGGCGTTATTTTTAGAATTTTCGGAAAAATCGCGGCCGACAAATTACCGGGGAACAACAACGGATATACGAGGGCGACGTGGCGACGTCCGATTCGCCCGGTCGATATTTGCAAGTCCGGAGGCGTTCGCGTGCGCCGTACGATTCGCCCGGTCGATGTAACGTTTTGTTTCCGTACTACGGAATCAAACACAAAACGTCGGATCGAGTCGGACGGGAAATTTTCGCCTCCGGTAGTCCGACACGGACGAGCTGACGAGCCACTGACGGGTGGCTTTTGGTTCGCGTAATCCCGCTGCCGTTCCTTCTTTTCGGCTCTATCGCGCCTCATAGCGCGGAACGTATATTTCCTTAATAATAAACACGAAAACGAGCAAACCCTTCGGCCGTGTATTCCGTTCGGACGTTGAACGAACTTTCGTTTGTGCCGTTACGACGACTGAAAAGTGCCGCGTGTTTCGCTCGGTGGTTTTTTCGTTTCGATCACCGCGATTAACCGTCCCGGTCGGAACGTGCGTTAATTAAAGGGACCCTATTACCTCCTACGGCGCCGAACAACCGCAATTACTACCGCGACCGTGGTGTATTCACGATCGGGACGTATTTTCGAAATATATATAACGGAACGAAAATCACGAAACGGGACGGAAAATTGTGTTTACGGGACCGTATCCCGGAACGTTTCGCCGAAAAAATTGACGGTCCGATAGCGTAATATCCGAGCCGTGTCCAACTGTCCCGAGCGGTTATTGAGAAATTTCGGTTTCGAAGCCAAGGGACATTTAGTGTGATTCCCGTCGGTCGTACGACTCGGCGAAATAATATCGTTACGGGTACGGAAACGAAACGACCGGAGGCGTCCCGGTACGAGACGGATACGAGGCCGTTTTTCTCGTTAGCCTAAGACGCGAATTGTCGTCGCGAATGGGACCGTTCTCGCGAGTCGGTCCGTCTAAACGTTTCGGGAATTACGCGCGTCCGCGCTCGTGTCCCTCCTGTCGGGGGGGGAGGGCCGGTTGGGGGATTCGCGGACGCGCGTCAACGAAACGGAACAGTCGCCGATAATTACTTATCACCGTCAGGTTGACCAGCCGGTTCCGGGTGGGCGCCTTCAGGAAGTCCACCCGGCATCTGTACACGCCCGTGTCGGTGGCCGCGGCCCGGTCCACCGTCAGATGGTCGACCGACGTGTCCGGGTCGCGTTCCGGGTCGCCGTTGCCCGCGTGAAAGTACGCCCGGTCGCCGAACGCGGCGGGCGAGGACCACGACCTGGGCGGGCCCGGGATTTTCGCCGGCGTCCGTCTCGTGTCGTACCTGCAACGGAACGATAGCCGAACGATAATTAGTCGCGCCAATTTGTACGACGTCGTTCGGTTTCCGCCAACGGCCGTTAATCGTGTCCGACAACGAATCGTTTTGTTCGTTGCGGAAAAACGTGCGGGAACCGACGAAACGCGAGCGTTCAGGAGTGAGACCGGTGCTCGGCGCCGGGTTTCGATAACGGTCGTAAACGCCGCTTAAAGGTCGATTGAACGTCGATTTTTACGAAACGACGTTCAATGTTCAATATCGTCCGGGGCTCCGTTCATTAGCCCGAGATTAGTTAGCGATAAGGTCTGTATCCGTACCGACCTATTCGATACAGACCTAGTCAGTTCTCGTTTGTACAACATCCACGATTAAGGCGGCAATATATATGTATATTAAATTTTCGTCCGGTTTCTTTCGTATCAAATCTGTTTTATCGTGTAAGTTTTTTAATAGTCCCCGGGACGGGTCCGGCGGGTTTTCGGTGGACAGGTCGGTACGTACGTCGGCGTGACGGCCATAATATATGAAAACTTTTCTTCCCTCCCCGTTTTTTTCGTTTTGGCCGGTAAAATCACAACAACGATAATAACGAAACGGCCCGTCGGCTCCGTTCCCTGGTATCTCGGCCACGGGTTGGCGGCCCGTGCCCCACGGCGGATCGTCAAACGACGCTCCTCCGGCCGAACCTGACGATTCGCGCGAATATTCGATTGGCCGAAATATCGCCTAAATAGATCAGGTTTTCGTCGCGCGCATTACATCCGTTTGGCAGCCGGCCCGGCGCTTTTATTCATTATCACTCCGACAGCGGCGGTCCGTTTTCGTCGTTTCCGTTCCGGGCGTACCGTACAAACGGACGGTTCGCGGGCGGTGCACCCCGTGACGGCGACGCGCGTCAACCGTATTAATAAACGACGGGCCCGACGCGTGTCCGCCCGCGACGTACACGCGGACAGTCGCGTTATCCACTTAGCCGCTTTTCGCGCCCGCGATATTTAATATCGGCCGTACCCGCCCGCGATCGGACCGAGCGCATTTAGGCCGGGTTGGTGGTTGGGTACCGAGGGCCGAGGAACGAACGTCGCGTCCCGGCGGGACGGAAACGCCCGTTTTTAATTTATTTATAATTACGCGCGACGGTAATATCGTGTCCGACGTACGGGTGGCGCGCGCCGTCGATTGTTCGTCGTCGCGGTACCGTTCGCGTCGCCGAACGGGAACCACTGTCGCGCCAACGATTTCGGTAGGCGAACAAAGCGATCGCGAATTTAGCTATAACGTCACGTTATCTCGGATCGGGTTTAGGTTTTCGGGAATAATGGCGACGCGTATTTATATTTATGCGTGTTCGGGGGGGGTTTTTTTTTTTGTAAATTTAAAGGTTCGTATACGAACGACGGCAGATTCAAAATGTACGTACGCTATAACAAACGTAGTTGTATTCGTGTGTACACGTTAGTCGTTATTGTGTTTAACATACGAATTTGATAAAAACGAAAAAAAAATAATAATAACGATAATAAACGAGCGAATCCTGCTGCTATTGTACACGTTATTCATTAACCGCCGCCGCCGCCGCTCGGGAAAAACACGAAAAACAAAAAAAAATGTACGGGGCTCGTATTGGGGGCGACATTTTTTTTGTACGACGCGCCGTTTCCGGAATGATAATAGCGATGAAAAATTAGGATTTTTAGGCGAACGGCCGAAAAAATCTTGCGGAGTACGGCGAGCGTGCCGTGGGTGGTGGCCGGGCGACCGTGGGCCGGTCAAGTGAATAACAATAAACAAAAACAACCGTCGGCCGACACGTACACGGGCCTTTGTTCGGGCCTCTATCGGAGCTATTGTACGCCGCGTGTACGTATATTGTTAGCGCGACGGTCGCGCGCGTTCGGAAAGCCGTCGTCGTGCGCCCGTCCACTTGGCCGACACTCAAAAATAAAAATCAACTCCCGACCGTCAATAATATAATACACGGGACCCCCGAAATCGTCGTAGTCCGCCGTATCGTCGCGGTCACCGATGGTGTGTGACGACGGCGAACGAACGTTAACGAAACCGAATTGCACGATTTTTTCGCGCCGGCCGGGCGTATTTTCGTTACGGTTACCGCGATTAACCGTCCCGGTCGATAATTAAACGGACTACGCGCCGTAATTACTACCGTGGTATATTCACGATCGTTTTACGTTTCCGATCGGAACGTATTTTTCAAATATATATATATACATACGAAAAAAATGAAGGAGACGAAACGGAGCGGACGATTGTATTTCGCGGTGTGCGTGTTTAAGGGACGAACGGTTAGTGGACAATTTAGGACGTTTCGAATTTTCTCGCGTGCTACGGTCCAGATACAACGTTGTTAAATATTTGTTCACGAACCCGTCGGTCGTACGACTGGAAAAAATAGTATCGTTACGGGCACGAGACGGAAACGAGGCCGCTTTTCTCGTTAGCCCAAGACGCGAATCGTCGCGTGCTGAATCGTTTTCGCAAATCGGCCCCATGGATGGGGCGGCGCGAACGGACGCGGGCCGGCTAAGCGTTTCGGGAATTACGCGCTAAGCCGTAGTCCCTTCTATTTTGCGATTGTCGGTGATAGGCGGACGCGTCCGCCAAATCGAACGGTCGCCGATCAAACGGATCCCGAAAACGGTCGGAAATGATCGATTTACGTCGAATCTAAATGTCCGAGATTCAAGGTTACGATTATTCAGACCCTAGCGGGCCCGTCGCGATTGCCGTCCGTTTCGCGCCGCGGGACGGGCGGAACGGTCGTCCACGCACGACCGTTAGATAAACGAAAAAACGTGTATAATATACACCCAGGTCGGACGTTGCCGGTAGAGGACGGGCCACGCGAAACCGAAATAAAAGCGCCGTTAGTGAATCGGGACGTACCCGAGGCGCGCGCGTGACTGAGCGTTATTACGCCGTCCGGGACGGTAAGTTTGTTCCGCGTACTTACTGCGTACATAAACAACGAGCCCATGTACGAAATCGGATTATCGAAGGCACGTCGACAGATAGCCATCAGCCGCCGCCGAAACGTTACCAAGTTGTAACGATAACGGGCGTTACGTGTTCGCCTATTGTGAATTCGTCGCCCCCTCCCCCCACTCACCGCAGAAAACAACCGTCGCGTTAATTTCTGAAAAACGAACGAAAATGTTCGCCCCTTCGCGCGCCGCCTATTCACACGAACGTATCCCCGCGGACGGTATCGGACGGGACGAACGCGGTCGCGTTAAAACGCGATAATGCGTGACGCCTATACCGAAAACTCGTTTAAACTACGGCGACCGTTCCTCCCGTACGCGCGCTTTTTTCGCGCCTAATTCGCCGTTCGACAGTGGCGTTTCTTTTTAATAGTTTCGACACGGCACGTTACGTATCGACCAACATCAATAGTATTTTCGGATTGAAACGGTCGAAATGGACGGAAAGTACGTAAATATACCGAGCACGTCCGACGGTTTCGAAAAAATTCGTTTCCCAGTGACGCGTCGCCGCGGTTCTCGGCCGCCGGCCCTGTTTTCGGAACGATAACGTTTTAACGAATATTATTCGACCGGTACCGGGACGGTCGCGTTATTAATTAACCCGCGCGGCGTAACGAAATCGACTATCGGCGATAAATTCGCGGCGGCGTTCGTTCCGGATAGGCAAAAAGGGTGTTTAGTTTTCAACTCGCGAAACGGCGACGCGTAATAGTTCGTTATCGTACGGCGAACAGCACGCGGTGATTTGTTCGGACGGCGCACGGATGAAAAATACGTTCGTCGCCCGGTCGATTGCTTGGACGCGACGAACGTGAACGCGTCGGGGTACCGAGTTCGGGGGCCGTATTCGATTTGGCGAATGAGGAAGGGTGGAAACAATCGTCCGTCCGCATTTCTTCGGGCGCTCTCGAGTTTCGCACGGGACACGCGTGCCGTGAGGTCGGCCCGAACGGCCGTGAACCCTACGACACCGTTTCGCGGACGGTGTTTACGGTTCGTCGGCGCGAATTCCGCGATTGGTCGCACGATTACGGAACGGTTGCCGAGCCACCGCCGTCGAGCGCGCGTCGGCCCGAGTGTGGATCGTGAGGGCCGCGGCCGTTTCCGGCGTTTGTCGGACCGTTTCCGGTTTCGGTGACGTTCGACGTTTACCGGACGGGTTCGTCGGGTGGGACGACCACGCGGACTGTGTTGTGGAACGACGGCACGGGCGGTTTCGGTGGCGCGCAGCGGTTCCACCGACCGGACGGACACGTACGATTACGCGCGGTTTCGTCTCGGGACCGTTGTCGGGAAACGAATTCGGACAATCGCGCGCTGACGATGCCACCACGACGCCGGCGGGACGTAACGAGCGCGCCGGCGATGTAATGGACGGCGCCCGCGGTCCCGCCGGCAATTGAGTGGCCCCGTTACCGTTCGGCGAACCGCGGGGTCGATTTAAACGATTCGCGACGTCGATAGCCAACCGTTGTCGGAGGAACATTACCGTCCGCGTGGCCCGACAACGATTGCCGCCACCGCCGCTATGGTCGACGATCCACGGAACGCGCCCGCCCGGTTATTAATTAATATCGTCGCGCGGCTGTTTACCGAACTCGGTACGACGACGGTTTACCACCACCCGAGCGGAAAAGTAAACGGCCGGTCGTCGTCTACCCGTCCGCGCGCCGTTATTTGGCTAACCGGCGGCTTTCGTACGGGCGCGCCGACCGCGCCCCGACGGTGCGTTTTTGTATCCCCCCCGACCGTTGGCGGCGGAGTTACGCGTACGGAAATCGAACGTGCCGTAAAATTCGCGAGCGACGGCCAAGGAGGCGAGAAACCGGTACGCCTGGAGAGGGCGACGTTCGAAACGAAATACCGCGCGATTTACCGGAACTTATCGATAATGATTATCGAACGCTAAATCGGTTGGTATTTCGCCGGGTACGTTTACGGGCTCCTATTAGTCGGTTCGTACGGTCGCGCGTTCACTTCGTTCCTATTTTCCGACAATTTCGGCTTACTTTTCGTCCCCTACGAAGTTCCGCGAATGCCGATTTTCTTCGGTTCTTTCGGCCTTTACCGTACACGTACGTCCCCGTATATACCCGTCAACCCCGAACGCCCGCGTACCGATTCCGTGGCTCGTCGCCATAGTCCGCGACGTAACGTTCGAAACGTTTCGTGATTTTCGTAACCGTAGCTTTCGCAACAATCGTGGCGCGCGTTTAATATCGCGACCCTTCTCACCCTCGTACCTCCCCGCGAATCGTTACGCGATACAATATCGCCGGGCGTCCCGGGTCGGTTCGTTACGCGGTACCCAATTTGCCGTTCGGTTTTTATTCCCGAGACCGCGCGCGGAAATTACCGTTCGTCCACCTCGGACGCGATTACGGAGTTTAATTATATTCGCCGTCGTTTTTTCGCGCGTTCCGGGCGTATTTTTTGTCGTTTTCGAGAAACAACGGCTACGTTCGTCGTATTTACGCGTGTTTTCGTCCGCGCGGCGCGCTAATGAATATTGACACGAAATTAGTTTTCGTACGAAAACGATATAAACGTGTTCGGCGGCGGAACTCGCTAATCGCTTATCCTCGGTTTTGAAAATAATTTTTTCCCGCTCGTTACTATTATATTTACGAACGCTTTTCATATTCATGAGCTTAATTCGGGACAACGTTGTTTCAACGTTTCGCTTCCGATTATACGAAATATGCTAATGAAGTTATTAAATTATGATTAATCGTTATTAACCGTTTTTTTTCGTTTTTGTTTTTCGTTTCTCGAAAACTTCTCGGGTAATAACGAACGACGGCACGAACGAAAGCGCCGACATTTATATATATATTCGCCCGAACGTGTACCGTTTTCGCGGACCGCCTTTAGACCGCGACACCGTTCCAGTAGCGCGCGTCCCGTGTTCGATTGTTTCGGTGTTACAGCGGAGTGGCGCGGGAAAACGCGAAAAACGGTGTCGTTGAACACAAGTTTTTCGATCGAGCGGTATTTAAACAACGAAAATCACGTACGCTTTCCCGCCGTCGCGTAGTAAATATTTGTTTGTAAACGAGACGGGACGACTTCGAGCCACTCGGAACTTTTGGCCAAAAGTATTTGCCGGGTATACGTGTAATCGTCGCTTAGTCGACCGTAGGGGTGCGCTCGGGTTTTTCGTTTGTGTTGCGCGCCGGTACAGCTCGGCCGGCCATCCGCGCGCGACGCGTTCCCGTTTCGTCGTTCCGGTCTTGGCGACCGTTCGACGGTTCCCGACGACGGGACGCGCCTGATCGCGGCGATTTCGTCGGCGCCGCCGTTACGGCGGAGGGCGACGACGTTCGTTTACGCGACGACGATAACGACGATGGCGGCCAATCGGAAATTCGGGAACGTACGGCGGAACGTCCGCGGCGTGTGTCCACAGGTGGATCGCGTACGGGTCGCCCCGCCGTAAAAGGAAAACCGTTGGCGGTACGACGGGCTCGTAATAATAACGACGGGTGTATTATGCCGTGTACGTTGCCAGACTAACGGTCGTGTAGTGGGACAAAAAACGAGGGCGAACGAGCGGTGGGTGGACGTGAGAGTACTTCGGCACGTCTGCGGGGTTGTCGGATGAAAGTTATGTGTAAGAGAAACCGGGGTAATAAATAAAGCGGGAAAGAGCGGGCGCGTGTGAGTGTGTGTTTACGGCGAGAGAAATATTAAACGTACGAACTCGCGGCGCGCCTGTCGGTGGTGTCGGCGGCCCGCCGGAAATACGCGTAGACAAATATACACGCGCGCGCCGGTGCCGGCGCATTAAACGTATAGATTTGTTGTTATATTAGTTCGGAGGCAGGGGGGGGGGTGTAAAGGGCCGGAAAGAAAAGGTAGACAAAGTATTAGACAGTTTTCGGGGACGTGTGGGGGGGAGGGTGGTCGACGAACGAGCGGTGCCGACACGGCGGGTCGATCCCTAACCGCCGCCACCGCCCGTGAGTTGTGGTAAGTATATATCATTCTACCGCGGGTGTGTGCGCGCCTCGCCTCGCCTATCTTCGTACGGACGCGTCTATTTTTCGCGCACCGACGGCGGCCGGGACATCTATTCGCCTCGAAAATTGCGCCTATCGCGCGACGGAAACACCGACGGTATAACGGTTCGTTTTGCTCGCCGTCGCGGTACGCGTCCGTCGGAATTCGTTCGTCCGACCAATGTCGCCGACAACACGCACGCCCGTCGTCCCTGCGGCCGCGGCGGTCCGCGACGGAAACGCGGAACGGTTGTTCGCGTAGACAAACACGGACGTACGTGTACCGGCCGGGGTCGTCCCGTTAATTAAATACGCATTACTTTATAAAACTCGCGTCGCCGAAGACGTTTTAGCGAATTAATCGTACTTAAGTTGCAAACAATCCGATTATCGTCGTAAGTCGTCTTACGCAATAAGCCTTATTTATTACGTTCGACGACGACGACGGCCTCTGCCCGCCCTCGGTCCGCGTTCACCGCGTGGGCAAAATGATTCCGATGAAAAAAAGGTAACGGTACGCGACGCAAATGGCGAACGTTAACGGCGCCCGTCGGGTACTTAATATCGAAAGCGTCTCTGAGCGTACCGAAACTATTAACACAAACCGACTTCGGGCCGTTCGACCGAGCGACAGAATGTCGGCGAGTTTTCGCGGCGCGCTCGCGTATTATTCGTTTCACGTTACCGACGTCCGTGTTCGATAATTCTCGTCGACCGGAATTTGCCGTCGGCTCGACGCTTTTGTCCGTTCGTTGGTATACCGTCGTCCGTAACGGCGCGATAACAAACACCGTACGTACACACGCCCGTCGTTGCGTGATAACAAGTCGCCGACGAACTCGGTCGAATTTGACGGTTATCATTGGTGGGTGGGGGACAAAGGGATTTTTTTTTTTTTTTTTTTGGTTAAACGAGTTTGTAAAATTCCGTATCACGGAAATACGGAAAAGGGACCGGCACGCGAAATGTACGAGACTACCCGGCAATCCCGCGCGTAACATACTTATACACACCCGTGAACCGTTTTTGGCTTTTTCCAGTCGCCTTTTTCGTTTTTTTTTTTCGTTTTCCCCGAGTCCTGTACGCACGTATATAGTTTATAGTGCGTACGTACGCTTTTCGAAACAACGTCCTAATAAGCCACGAATATTACGCGACGTACCGAACGTATTTCGGTGAAAATAAACGCGAGTTTTTCTTCCCGAATAATCGTACCCGTCCACCCTACACAAACGCGTGTACATCGTCAACAATTAGCGTTCGGACGACGAGCCGCGGCATTTTGGCGCTTCTTACGAAAACGGTAGTACCGAAATACAATCCGTCCGTATCACGAGTCGGAGCACGCGAAGAGCGTGAACGGCCAACGGTTCTTACGGAAACGAGTCGGTAACCGACCGGTCGGCGTCGGTGGTCGCCGGACATTAAAAGCGGATCGCGTTCCGGCCCGGCGGACGATTATTCGCCGTCGTCGGATCGGCCGTTGTTGAGGGACCAGGGCGGCAGGGTCGGTTTGTCGTTAAATTCGCCGCGTGGAAAAGCGGAAACGAATTCGACGCGCGTGCCGAACGAAACCGGGTGGGAGGCGTTACGACGACCGAAACAATAAAACCGTTCGCCGGCCGCAACGTTAATTACTATTTAAAAAAAAAAGGCTTCGGCGACGGCCGTGATTGGCCCTCGGCGGCGATGTTAGCGTGACGTGTGTCCGCGTGCGCGTGTGTACGCGCGCACCGGTGCCCCGGTTTCGTACTATCGGTGTTTCACCGAAGTAATAATAATATTCGTAAACGAGCCGCGAGTGTTTGGCGGATGTCCGCCGCGCGAACGGGACACTCGGACGTTTTTAGGCCGCGTTTCGGAACGTTCGAAAACTACGGAACGAACGAGCCGGCCGAATTCGCGTCTGTTTTCGGGGCTGGTAAATTTTGTTTCCGGCCATTCGTTTTCGTCCGACGGTTGTTTTCTCGATGGAAACGCAAAACCGTTTCGCGAACGTTCCAATCCGTAAAAATAGGTCGCGACGACCGTTCCACGAACTCGGTCGCCGAACGGACGGCGAAATGCGCGCGGATGACGGTTCGCTATCGGAACGTGTCCGCCGTGGACAGGTACACGCCGACTATGTGGCCGCCGACCCCTAGTCCGGCCGACGGATATCATCCGTAAAAAGTATAATATCGTTAGCCGGCCGACCGCGGCGTAACTAGTTAGTTGTTGTGTTTCGCCGTATTATTATTATTATTATTATTATTATTACCGCCGTCGGAATTATGGCGTATCGTAGGTACCACTACCAGTGTCGTGTTTTCACGCACTCATTAAATTCTCGAACAACACTTTATAATAGCGCGAT
Organism: Geopemphigus sp. TES_GeoC_2020; assembly: GCA_025469175.1. Lineage (NCBI taxonomy): Eukaryota > Metazoa > Arthropoda > Insecta > Hemiptera > Aphididae > Geopemphigus > Geopemphigus sp. TES_GeoC_2020. Next base: position 18,852 of record JAIPRN010000766.1, read on the forward strand.
ACAGTGGCGGCGACGGTGTAGGTACCACCCGCCGAACTAGCGAAGGCGATAGTATTATTATTATTACGATAATAACCCCGAAACGTGACTGCCGTAATCGTATAGTTGTATAATAATAAAAAAAAAAAACCGACCGTAGCGGCGTACCCGATACAACCGCCGTAGTTTGTTTCGTTCGTGTCGAGAGCCCGGCGACGGTTAATATTAACGGCGTTTCGTTCGGCGTGTACGAAAAACGCTCGCGGGCCTCCCCCCCCCCGCCCGGGGGCCGCTCCGGGCGCGCAGATACACACGCCAACGGATATCCCGGAATAGGTACGTACCGTGCGGTGGTCGGGGAACGTTCCTCCGTCCGAACGGGCCGCGACACCGGGATAGAAGGCCACGAAGAACGTACCCGAAATGGTTACGAACGAACAACGAACGATCCCGCGTTTCGTACGGTAAATCACGACCCGTCCGGGTCGGCCGGTACGCGCTTTAGCGCGTCTTCCCCGGAAGATACGCCTCGAAGTCGGCCGGTTGGTCGACCTAACCCGGAACCGTCCGCTTTTGGGAAAAATTTACGAAACGATCGGCGACCGGGCGCGACGCGTTCCGCGGATTATCTACCGTTTCGGGCGCGCTACGTTGGCCAATACCGAGGGCCCGTCAACGTTCCAATAACGGCCGGTCCTTCGACGGCGTTCGACAAGCGAACAAATTCGCCGGGGTCGATTGTTCGTAGGCGAACGGTTTTCCGTCGCGTTTCGTAATTTATGCGCGCGCGGCCGGCCGAAACGATACGGCGACGCGACGTACTTACGCGGCCGGAAGTAATAAATCCGCGCGGTAATGACGACAAAAGTCGCCGGGCTTTTCGCGCGGCTTTCGTTACGCGAACGTAATGGGATATTTAAAATCGTTTCGGGCGATCGATTCGGCGGCACAATGCAAGTCGGTGGCGGGCACGGCCGAACTATGGCGCGACGAGCGGTTTCTTTATTATTACACGCGCAATTTAACCGAAAAGCTATTTGCGCGCGGGCGGCCGGTCGACCGTGCACGGGGCCGACGAATTCGCGAACGTAAAAAACACGTTCGCGCTAGCGCCCCGGCCGTATACCGTTGGCCGGTGGTAATTATCGATTACCGGAAACGCGCGTAACGTCGCGACCGATTTTCGACTATTATTCTCGGACGGGCCGACGCCAAGCGCGATAATACGCCGGACGTCGCGTATTGAAAGCGAGACGTTCGCGTCCGGGAATGGGGCGCGGTGGATGGTCGGGTTACTTTCGCGGTTTTCGGTTTACGCGTTACGTCGCTATCGAATAAGCGGCCGCCACTGCGACACGATCGGGTGCGGCGGGCGCGCGTAAACACGAAAAACGCCGATTGCGTCGGGAGCTTGCCGGGCCCCGGTGAACGCGTTAATTTCGGCAATAATATTATTATTATCGACGCGTGGCGGACGGCGCGCGTAATTTAAAAGCGGCGAATCGTTCGAACGGCGAATGGTACGCGAAATAATAAAAGTTCGATTGTTATTTTTCGCCACCCCCGGAGCCCATGAATAATACATTATTGCCTCGGTACGGCGCTCGATTTTCGCGCGCTCCGGTGTACTTTTTATTATACGCGCGTATTTAAAGCCCGATGTTTACGTCGGGCGCGTAGTTCGACGTTTCCGAATGCAACGAGTACGAGCGCGGCGCGATGTTCGTTAATGTTTTCCCGCCCGTTTTCCCGAAGGGGATATATGCTCCCCCGGTTCCTGGTGTTCCGCGGCCGGGATCGTCTCGTCGCCCGTAATTTTCGTCGGCCCGCGGCCGCGGAATATCCGAATTAGCCGCCGGTCGTTTTAATTACGGGCCGAAACGCGGGCCGGCGGGCCCGTAGAAACGGAACGTTATCCGCGACGACGGCCAGACGTCGTATAATTAAAAAACACAAAACCAAAACCCGCCCGTTCTGAGGGAAAAAAAAACAGGGAATCGTCGACCGTTTCGCCCGACACGTTGTCCCTTACACACACACACACACGCACATAACCTCACCGGCGGAAAAACGGGCGACCGCCGACGTGCCCGAGCGTCGCTTTTAACAATTCGCGGCCGTCGGTTCGGTCTTCGCGACGGACTGACCGGATCGTTTCGGCGGACCACGTCGTGGGCGTTTTTCGACCCGTCCACATTCTTCGCCCGAAATAGCGCCATTCCGTTGACCGTTGTACGTACCCGAGCCAACGAAACCGCGAAACGAAATACGATTCTCGTAACCCGTACGTACGTTTCCATCACGGGCGTACGCGCGTTTTTCAGCCGGCGCCGGGTCGTTACTATTATTATTATTATTTTCAACTCGCCGTTTTACACCCGTTCGTTTTTTTCGTATTTTTTTTTTTTTATTTTTCGCGAGTTAACCCGACCCAAGTACGGTTCCTGTACACACACACACAATATACGGTAGGTATACAGCGGTAGTTTCGTGCGTGCACGCCCGTTTGTATGTGTGTGTGTGTGTGTACACGTAAACCTCTATTCGGCGATTATCATCGTCGGAACAACGGGCGAGGTGCGGTGGGGTGTGTGGAGAGCGCGGTGGCATTACGCCACCAACTGTGATACTCTTCGGTGTGAGCGCGCCGACAGTAATTATTGCGTGGCCCTCGTACGCCGTGTATACGGCGCGCGCGCGCGAGACCGCGGAGGGGAAGTTTTAACGGCTGTGTGAACACCCCGCGGCGGCACGCGATCTCACGCGGCCCGACAACTCTTTCTCCCGTAAATGTATATATATATATACGTAAGTACGACGGTAAATATATACGCGTATCGTATTGTGCCGGTGTACTACCGCCCCAGCACCGGTGGTTGTTTTAATCGAAACCATAAATACACACGGCGCGTAACGATATTATTATTATTCGAATAGAATCGCGCGTGCCGTCCGTAACGACACGTTATTATCGTGTCGCGGAACGCGCCGAAATTCGCCTATTTTCCGATATTTTTCGGGCGCGCCGTAAAAATCACGATTCACTCTACGTTACTAATAATACGCTCCGTCACGAACGATCCGCCACCCGCCCACCGGTCGCGTACGCGTCCGGCGCGGTCCGAAACGTTCCATAATTTAATCGTTAAAATCGCCATGACCGCGCGGACGGGAGGGGACGGATATTTTAAACGCGTCACGAATGTACGCGTACACTTCACCGCCGCTATCCCTGCGCCGCGTTCGCCGGCCGGACCGAATTCGGTGTTTCGATTCTCGTCCCTACGCGTTTTTTAATTCGGCCGACGTTCATAGGGATGTGCTCCTCTCCCCCACCCCGACCGGCGCGGTGTGTTCAAAAACGCGACGAAAACTCGACAAATTCCGGCCGTATCTTCGTCGCTTCGGTTCGACGTTTCGATAAAACGATAATAAATCACGCGATCCCTCTCCCCCCCCCGCCGCGCGCGCGCACGCGCACCAGTGGCGTATCGATCCCGGGGACGGCGGTTCGCGGTCGTCGGCGAACGATAGTGATTTAAATAAACGGGAAATGATTAATACGCCCGCGGTCCCGTTGATTTTGCGGGAACAATCGTAGTTGTTTACGATTGTAATTATATTACGCGCGGACGCGTTTTTTTTTTTTATCGGATTTTCGACGACGCACGGAATTTGTCCCTTTCGCGTTTCGATCAGCGATAACGCCCTCGGACACGCCCGCCGTCGAACTACGAACAGGTTACCGGCCGTTCGGACGTTAAACACACGATCCTCGAAGACCCTGTCACTATTCGCGCCACTGCCGATCGTCCGCGGACCCTACGTCGTCGGTCGGTTGGCGAGTTCGGAACCGATCTTACGTTACGACGCGCCGACAACTACGTACGAACGACAAAATTAAACCACCCCCGGGCCGACCAGATTATGTCCAAATCCATTCGAACTCCCACGGCCGATAACGTTCCGAATTCGCGGATCGATTTCCGTACACGTCGTACGTTACGTTGTTCATCTACTACGAGAACGTCGTTCGGGTTTTTCGTAAAGCACGAGCGCTCTAATTTTCACGCGTGACGCTATATTACTCCGAAGGATTTCCAAATAATTACTCCCGCCGAAAAAAAAAATACAAACCATCGACACGTCCGATTTTCGTACAAAACCGACCGTCGTTTCGATTACGATAATTATAGGCGGCCCGTTTATTTCACGGGCGGCGCGCGTAATTTTCGAAAAAAAACGAATTCGATCGATTCCCGGCCGAACGTTTTCCACGTGTCGCGACTATTATTACTATACGCTCGAAAATGCGTTACGATACGGAATTTTCGGGTCGTTAGACATTCGACGGTCGGCCCGCGTCGCGTCGGTTTTCCGGCGATATTAAAAATAGACGAACGAAAAAGGTTACGCGGGCGGTACGTTTTGAAAAAACGTAACAATTAACAGAACGACGGCCGTAAATTTCGCGCAGAAGTGGGGACGCGACCCGGTTAGGTCGTCGTGTCCACAGCGCCCGCGGATGCCGGGCGGTTCTTTCCGGAAATTGTGTACCGAACGGAACGTATCCCGGGACGAAATTTCGAAACCGAGAACGCGGAACGACGTCCAGTAATTTGTCGGCCGCGCGCGTACGCGATACCGAAACTTTCCGTACGGCTTTGGGGTCGCCTATCGACCGGCGAACGTAGCGAGACGATAACGCGGGATTGGTTGGCTATAGCCCGCACGGAACTGGCGGTCTCACAGGGCACGCGGCGTTTCGGAAACAAGCGCGCGAACCACAGCCTTCGCGTAGTCGTAAACGTTTTTGGTAACGTGCGCAGAATAGCCCGACGTTTTTGCCGAAAACCGTCGCCGACGTAGCGTGAACGCGTGTATACATTTTCCCGAGTACGTAGACCGCCGCGCGTACAGTTAAACGATTGGGCCGTCCCGATTCCGGTCGCGGCGACCGTGCCGTCGACGGTTTTCGGTTGGTTTTCGCTTTTCGCGTCCGTCCGTACGATCGCCGAACACGATAATCGAATACTTGAAAACCGGAAAACCGAAAACCGTGGTCGAAAATTTGCGTCGGCAAACGGGCGGTGATGAATAAGGGATGGGCTGGCCCGTGCCCCCCGTCGAGTTCGTAATACGGCGGGAGGCTGATTGCGAAAAACAAAAAAAAAAAACGAACACAAAAACGATACTGTCCAATATCGTCGCCAGGGAAGGAGGCGTTTGCGTTGTTCTCGACGGGAGAACCGCGGGGAATATTTTTATTTACGTAACAACAACGGGCCGGCCGACCGCGGAATCACGAGTATCGGGCGTGCCGGAAATCGCGGAACGTTTCCCCCAAAACGAAACGAAATCAGATAGTGTCCAACGGCTTCAATTACGACGGAAACGGTGTCGGCTCCGTGACCGGCTTTTAGAGGAGGGAGGGGGGCGTGTGACGGTCGTACGAAAAACGCAAACGGACCGAATAGTCGGCAGTTGTCGACTGGCGTTCCCGGCTAAGAGTACCCGGCGCGTGTCGTCTCCGTTCGAAATTTCTTAAATCTGGTTCTCCGACGTTATTACCGTATGTTAATACCGCCGCTAGTTCGTTATTTCCTAATATTACGGTCTCGTGTAAGAAAAAAATAAAAACTGGTTTACCGATTGTTGTTGTTTCGTTGTTGTCTCGTTACGTTCAGGAGGAGTTGCCAGTAGTTAATGCGCGCGTGTGAACATATTACACCGTCTCACACACGCGCGCACACCTTCCATCGATTTCAAATATTTAAATAATAATTAACGGTATTCGTGGAATGTTTTAGTTTTTTTTTTTCGGACGCGTCTAACGGAAAAAACGAACGCCGAGTAACGAATAACCGGCGAAATCTATTTCAATTGGAAAATCGCGGAACCCGCCGCGTTTTCGAAAATGCCCGCCGACGGATTAGCTAACGTCCGTGTCGTCCGCAGTGAACAATCGGAAAGCACTCGTCGCACAAAGACGACGACGAAAATAACGAAACGATAATTATTAACGATACGGCGCGCGCGAAACGAAATCGATCTAAATATTAATATTATAGTGCGCGGTGTACACATTTATTGCCGTTGGTTATTTCGGGCGGAATTGTACGGCCTCGGGAATAATACAACGTGAACTTATTCGGCGAGTGTTTACTTAGGAAACAAAAAAAGAAAAAACGAATTATTAAAATTCGAAACGTCCACCGCCGAGGCGGAGCGAACGAAAAACGGAACCGATTGCTGTTCGATAACCGAAATAAAACGGTCGACCGACTCGGACGAAAAGGTCGGATTCTTACGTTTCCAGTTCGACGGTAAAGTCCAGGAGCGGTTCGTTTAGGTCGATTGTCGATCGTTTTCGTGTTTGTTTTCACGGGCGTCCCAGGGACGCGGTTGTCGCCACACGGGCAAGGTTTAAGGTTTAAGCCTAGCCGAACCCGTAAATATTCGTCACGTCCCAATTACCGGCGGTAACGAACGCGTTTCGTTCGGTATCGCGGAGATTTTTCGTTTTCCCATCGACGACGACCTAACGGCCGAGACGGACACACCCGGAACCGTGCCGCGCGTTTTACGTTAACGCGCAATCGTTTAGGTCTCGAACGGCCGATTATTTACGCGAAATTATCGAGCGGACGCGGACGTTAAGAACGGCCCCCGCGGTTTATTACGGGCATTGCCTTCCAACACCCGTCCCTGTTCCGCACACACACACACACACCGGTCGTGGAAATAACGCAAATACCTCGGGCCATAAATAACGCGCGCGTTGACCGGACAAAGTCCGAAACAATGCGTCCGTAACAAAACAACGAGAGCGACGCGCATTTACGATAACTAAAGTGCGCGAAGTATTAAACGTGTTTATACGCGCCAACGTTATCCGATCTAGGTCGCGTTAAACGCTCCTCCGTTTTATACGCACGCTTAATCCGCGTACGGTGCACGCGTGTAGGGATTTATGGACGCCTTTATTCGGCGGAACGGACGATACCGGGTAAACTATCGACGGGCAGATTCTTTACAACGTTCGTTGCGCGTACGGTGTACCGTCGGGGACTATTCCGAGATAACCGAGTACAATAATTGAACGGTTTCACTATTAGGCACTCGAAAATACCAGAACCGCTCGTTACCGTTTGAAAACGTAACGTAACGCTTTCAGGTCAAACGGAATTGAAAATGTGCGAACGTTCCGCCGGATCGGTTCGTTAATATTCGTTTCGTACGATAATTCCGACTTACCATCGAGATATTCGTCCGCCCGGTCGTTCGTCGTCCGCTCAACCGATTCGTTCATAGTCGACGCAATGTACAGTCAACCGGCCCGGGTGTACCGAGTGGTTTCCCGTTCGGGAAAGATTTACGCGCCCGATAAATTAATCGTCGAGATTTCGAGCGTCCGATACCGACCAATGGCCCGTGTAAATGGCCCGACGACACTGTCACGTTCTGAAGTGATCGTCAACAAGTCGGCCCCACCAACACCCGAACACTCGTCGGCCGGTCACCTCTTACACGGTCTGTCCGACACGACCGTTACCGCGGTCCGTTGAAAACACTATCGCGTAACCGCGGTTCGCTCGAATCGCGCTACCTCGGGCGGTGACGTCCGGAATCGATACCGCCTGTGAACGCCGGCCGTGGCGATCAATAAGACGATCAGGCGTCAACGCGCCGGACGCGACCTAGGCGCGCGATAGGTCGTTACCGTCGGCGGACAAAACCTTTCCGCCGCCGTCGGGAATAAAATTTTAGTTCGGGCGGGCGTCTACGATTTCGAACGAACTGTCCGTTACTTGGCCGAACGCGACAGTGGCGTAGTAACGAAATGACGAAAATCAAACGCGAAATAGGAAAGAGAGCGAGTTTTAACGTAACAAAAGACGATTGGGGGACACCTACGCGTACACACGAACGCGAGAGCGTCGTTAAATACACGAACGACGAAAACTTCTGGAGTCGCGCGTATTTTGTTCGTATATTATTAATAACGATCGTCGGCGACGCGCACGCCGGCGCGTGAACGTCCGTTACGCACAATAAACGGGACCGGTAAACGCGCGTGTCCCGGCCGTGGTTGTGAGCCGAACGGGGAAACAAATTTCGTAAAAACTACGATCGGAATTTTTCGCGGCGCCCGAATGACACAATATCGTGCACGGTCCGTCAAGACGTGGAAAAAAAACGGCCGGCATTCCGACGCGATATTAAATATGGAAAATTCGAAAGAGGAACTCGCGCGCGCGCGAACGTGTCGGCGGGAAAAACACGCGTTTTTGAACGTACGACGCGAACCGTTTATTCGCCAATGCCCACGAAATTCCCCACAATCCCTCGTCAACGGATAGTGTTAACGGACGCTCGTTAGACGCCGGCGGCGCGTGTCCGTTTCGGATTGTTTGCGGTGGCGCCGCGTTTCGTCCTCAGTAGCGAGTCGCCGGCCGCTGCCACCGTCCGAATTCCCCGAGCGCTCCAAAAGGAGCCGATTCCCCGGTCGTTACATTACCGGCACCGGTCCGCGTCGGCTACGATAATCGTTCGTCCGCTCCGTGGCCGCGTCGTCGGCTAGACGTTTCGCCCCAAACACACGGGGAACCGTTTCGGTCGCCGGGAAAAAATTTTCGGCGGACCCGCGCGGTCGATTAATTTCGGCCCGTTATTTCAGCCGCTGACCACCGCCCTCGAAAATAAGTTACGTTCCGAGAACCGGGCCTGGGGTGTCCACGCCACGCGGCTGACGACAACGACCGGTATAATAATAATAATATACAATCGAAACGAGCGGAGTGTGCGGAGCGCGAGACTTGGATGCGCGCCCACTTTGGCGCGTGACAGCGTACGGGATTATTATTCGCCATTAAACCCCGCGCGCGACATTCCTACAACTACGGCGGCGGCCCGGAGTATAGTTTACCAAAGTGTGTTCATAAATTTACGGCGGTCGAACAACAAACGTTCAAAAAAACGAAGCCGGCCGGCGAAGCGTTTTCGGCTTTCCGCGCCATAAATAAATTACGCGCGAACGGTTCCGTTAATTTTTTACTTATCGGCGTAAAAAAGATCGTCCGGACGGCGTCGAAACGTCGACGCGGGTTTCGGAATTTCTTTCGTCCGCCGCCGTCGCCACGCGGTCTACGAACGGCCACCAAACGGATCACATGTTCGATAATATTAACAATTTTTACGGGGAAAAATAACCGTTTTACGGTAAGGTATTAACCCGTTAATAGTTGACCGAATAAGCGTTCCGGAAAATTAAAACGATCAAGATGTTAACGAAAAATCGTCGATTTCGCCGACGTGTTATTCGTCGCGTTTAAATCGACGCCCGTTATCGGATTTCGAGCGACGGATTTAAAAAATACGCGCGCCGTCCAACCGAACGTTGTAAACCCGATCGCGGTAACGAGATGTGATAGCGTTCGTTCGGCCGTTTAAATACGAAACGAAGTTTCGAAATCGCCGTCGGAATGATTCTCCGCCGCGTAGGGCAATCGCCGCCCGATCTGTTGTCATTGGCGACGGTTAACGGCCGGATCGTCGATCCTTGTCCGGTGTAGTCGGGCGCTCGGATATCCGCGTGCGCGCGTGATCGGGACGAGAAAAACGTTTGAAACGTCGGTGGACGTTTTTCCGATACATCGAACGCCGGTCGAAAATTGGTGGCGAGGGTGAGGGAACGGAACGACCGTCCTTGAACAACGCGGGAAGACGGTAACCGTAAAAAACGGATTCGTGGCCTAGAGGTTTTCGAAATCGACGTAACACCTTGGGAAACCGGAGAACCGGCCGGCTTTAGTGTACCGGTACGGCGTTCCATTACCGCCTCCCCCCCTCCATTCCCGCCGGCGGGGCCGAACGAAACGTTTCGAGTACGGGCTTCGTCCACTCGAAACAATTATACGTATATCCCTCTCGAATAAACGAGAAACGGCGATGGAAAACCGCCCGGACTCATACGCGATTCGGCGGGGTCCGTTCGAAACCGATCGCGTTCGATCATGTCGAGTGGCCCGAGCGGGGTTGGTTTCGCGACCAATTTTTTTTTTTTTACCGTTTCCGGGCGGCGTGGGTCACCGGACTGCCGTCGGTTAGGTGATTCGGCCCCGTTTTCCACGTCGCCCGCCCGTCCGATATTCGGTCGCCGAATCGTTCGAACTTAGCCGAACGGTAACGCTAAATTTGGACGACGCGTCCACGGACTGACCGACCGTGAACCGGACGAGGACGAAACGCTCCTATCCGTCTAAGGACGTCGCCGTACCGATTTTACGTTCCGGCCGGTTGATTTATCGTCGTTACGAACGCGTCGTCATACGTAGCACGCGGTTCGTGTACGTACGTATAAGTTGTTCGAGCCGTCATCGCCGGTCGGACAATAAACACGCCCCCCCCCTCCTTTCACACTGCCACCGCTTTTCGTCGTCCGCTTTTTACGCCCAAGTACGAAACATAAAACGTCGGTAGCGCTTACGTGAATATCGGTTCGCCGGACGTGGACGAAGCCGCCGCCTCTTGCTCGTACATCTCGTCTTCGGGGCTGATTTCTTTCCGCTCTTTGAACCACATGACCATGAAAAATCCCGAAGAGTCCGCGGACGTGCCGCCGTCACGGCCGGGTGACCGTGTGTCGCAGGGCAGGTGCGCTTTACCGCCGGCCGGCACGGCCACTTGTTCGACGGGCACTGGAAAACAAACGGCCGATCAGATTGGACGAAATTGGGCGACCGTTAGTAAATAGCCGGGGACGATTACGACGACGCGATCCGTCGCGATTTCCTCGCGGACCGATGGGCTAATTATCCGGCCGGGGTTTTCGGACACGACGGCGGACCGTTCCCCCGCTAAATATCCGACGCCGGCGCTAATTTAAGGTAAATTCGTAAACCGGCCGTCGTTATCGTTCGTCACGGAACGTTTCGTAACACGTCGTACCGGTATCCGGGACGGAATATCGAAATGAGAAATCAGAAACGCGTACCGACCGAGACGTCCGTACTACGGCAAAACGTCGCGCGAAATCGGCCGACGACGACGACGACACCCTGAATTCGATTAGCGAACCGTCGAAAACGCGCTTTCCGTCCGGTATACTCTGATCGCGTTACCGTTCGAACCGTTCGGCCTAACCACGGTACGTACACGTTCGACGGACGACGGAGGAGAATTTCGTTCGATCGAAACGGCTGTTTCGTGGATTAGTGGGAGGAAAAAACTCACAAATAGCAGCAAGTGCGACGAGAACGCGTAGTATTTCGCGATTGTTCGAACGGGTGTTAGGGCGGCGTTTCGTATTACGCGTGCACGTCCCGACGGATAATCTCCGAGTTTAGAAGGCGGATGGTCAAACGACGGATCTCGTAGACTAAGGACGTCCATCGTGATTAGTCGGATGATAAACCGAAATTCGGTATAACGTACTTTTCCGGTGGACGTTGAAACCTTTTTTACATGTATATATATATATATATATATATAGGAGCCCCTTTAGTTAGATACTCCGGGCTGGTCACCGCGGAACACCTACTGTCTATAGTAACTCGAAGGTATCGAGCGAATCGATTTCGGTGCTAATTGGGCGTTCCGTTTCGCTCGTAATCGGACGTACACCCGAAAAAAACCGACCGTAATTAGCGAAAAGTTCGTAAACGATCGTAAGGTCGAAACATTTGTACACTCGTGGCGGCCTAAAAGCGAAAAAACTACGGGACGACGAACGGCCGCCGAATCGACGGGGCGGACCGTGACGATCGTACGTAAAATAACGACGCGAAACGAAGTTCGTTTTACGCGAGCGTAGCCGCGGCGTTATCGCGCGGGAATGAAATCGACCGAATTCGCCGTGAATAAAACGTCCCCGGGTCGTTTCGACAACGGGTGGGGTGAAAACGCCGTTTATTTTTATCGTTCGTTTCGTACGGACGGACACGAACGTATAATAATGGTCCGATTTAGTCGCCCGGGACGTTCAGGCGGCCAGCGGTAAATGATCCCGGGCGGTGGGTGGCACGCTAGAATTCCTTACGCAGCCACCGCCGGCGGCCCCGTGCCGCGAACGTTCCGTCGTTCCGTTCCGTTTACGCGGCGGCGAAACGGCCCGGGGAATTCTTTTCCCGGATTATCGTGTTGGCGCCGGGCGAAACCTCGTGCGCGGCCCGTCGTCCGCCGTTACGCGGATTCGATCGCCGACCGCGTCGTACGTTTCGTCGCCGGACGTGGTTCCGGAACCGCGGTAACCGTTCTACCCGACCGTAAACGTCCGTAATTACGATTCGTTACGGAGCGTCCGTTAGGTACCGAAAAACGCGCTCGTCTCTCCCGTTCGTGCTGCCCGAAAACGTACGATCGCGGTAGGATGTCGTACACATCCCCGACAATCGGCCGCGATTCGTAGTTTTTACCGTTCGGCCCGCGGCCATTCGCTCGGGACACGCGAATTTCGGACGATTTAAACCGGATACGTCGAACGCGCTAATTCGTCGCGCAAATACGTCGCCCGTTTCGGTAAATCGAACGCGCGCCGTCGAATTCGTCCTGAACGACTGTACGCCGGGCGTATTCGACAAACCACTCGACCGGCTTCCAATCGATTACGTACGTTTTACGCGCGGCCGACGGTTTCGGGTCCGACGCACGGGCTTCATTTAATCGTCGACGGACGTACCTCTGACACGGTAAGTCGTTACCCGATCGAGCCGTCGGCCGCCGCGGATATTCGCGTCGAAACGTTACGATTAGCCGGACGTCCGGTATGTCGAAATCCGCGTGACCGTTGCACGCCGCGCGTCTTCGGGACGATCGAACGGCGGTGGTTTCGTCCGGAACTGGTAGTTGGGCGCTAAAGATATCCCGTACTACCGCGCGACCGAACGATTTCGACGGCGACGCTGAGAATGGCCTGTGACTAACGGAAACGTTATTGTTTACGAAGCCTCCGTCGTATGACTTTGGGACGGCGCGAAACATCGATCGGCGGATAACAGACGCCGAAACCTGTCGCCGGCGCAACGGTCGTGAACCGATCGGAAAACCGCGTTCGTCGGACCGTATTCGAATGACGGTAACCGTAGCGAACGCGCGGTACATCGTCCCCGGTCGGGTGTATTCTCTCACCGTTGTCCGATCGCTATTCCGCGACACGTCTAGCGTACGTACCACCGTTTGTTTCGAAATAATAATATATACGAGGGCTGTTTTTTTCTTCAACCTCCAATTGGCCGTAAATAATAATTAAGCGAAGGTAAAAAAATTTTTTTATTACCAAAAGTTTCGTTCACGTATTATTATTTTTCGACATAATCACCTTGACGATTGAGGCGTTTGTCATACCTGTGGACAAGCTTTCCAATACCCTCTTAATAAAATGTTGCCGCCGATGAATTGAAATAAGTCTCGACGTTGTCTTGACGCTCCTCATTAGTTTGGAAACATTGCCGTCCTAGCCACTTCTTCGGTTCGGGAAAGAGATGGAAGTCACTAGGTGCTAGGTCGGGACTGTATGGCGGGTGAGCGAAAATGTTCCGTTGAAACTTTGTCGACTCGTTGAACAAGGCCATCTGAAGCGACAGACTTGCGTCCTTGACCCCCTTCATCACGCACATCAGTTCGGTTGTCTTTAAATTTTCGACACCATTCACGCACAACACTACAACTCATAAAATTCTCACCATAAACTTGGCTCATTCTTCTATGAATTTCCGCTGCACTGTTCTTTTTTGCTTGCAGAAAACGAATTACACCCCGCGATTCGCGCTTGGCGGCAAAAGCAATTAAAGCGGCCAATTTACGTGACTAAAACTCAGCACAACGTCTTGAATTTGGCAGCGATAGAACTTATAGCGCGAAATCGCCTACTACGCACGTCAACTGTTTAGTACCAATCTAGCGCTTATACAGCGTGACCGGAGGTTGAAAAAAAAAACGTCCCTCGTATATAACGAATACGTGGTCCGCGGGAAAATGATCGCGACGATCCGACGGCGCGTATTCGCCGTATCGAAAATACGCTTCGCGAAACTTATCGGCGGCGGCGAATTAGCGTGTCGGCCGTATACGTACGTCCGCCCCGCGGTGTATTTGTCGAAACATACCATATATATATACACACGTTACTTAAGAGGCGGCGGTTCGGAACGTGTAAATTGCCGATTGAAAATCGTTCGACACTTTCGTAATTGATGTTTCTTCGTAACTCTATAGTCGTCGGCTCTTCGACATTTTACATCGAACTTTCTACGTACACATATATAAACGTGTATATGTATTGGTACGCGAACGAATTCGAATAATTATCCGATAAAAACTTCGTAAACCGTGAAAAACGTCCGTTCCGGCCGATTTCCTTTTCGCGAATTCGACCGGCCGCTAATTGAATCCGAACACCCTCCAGTGAACGCGATTTTAATAAGCCCGACTCCGCTGTGTAAGCGAAAATTATGCGTTAACGGCGCAGTTTTTTGTTTCCGTTGCAAACGAATTATCGACGACGCGTCGACGGACGTAAATGTATACCGTTCGTTCGTGCGGTTTTAATTAGATACCACGACGGGTTACGCGCGTAGAATAGAAATTTCGGGCGCGCCGCTTTCGCGGTTCGCCGACGACGATCGTTTTCCCGTTCGGAAACGTCCGCTACTACGGACCATATTATCGTCGTTGGCCGTTCGCGCGGTGTTCGTTAAATCGAAGTCGTTGTCGTTAGCCCGTCCACCGTTGACCTAACTTAGTCGAGGTCGATGTTTGCGGACGCGGTTTCGACCGTAACGGCGGACGTAATAATGCGCGCGATAAAAAAACGTTTAAAAACCGCCACGTTCGCGTTCCGCTGACCACGTTCGCGTCGTTCGTTTTTACCGTTTCTCCCCGATCGCGTAACGACAACATCGGCCCGGCACCAATATCCGTTAAACGTTACGGCCGTTCCGTGTTTTTCGGTGTTTCGTCCATTCCCGGCCTAATCGTCGTCGCCGCCGCCGCCGTTAACGCTATCGAACGATAATAATAATAACAACGCGCCCGGTTTTGGCGTTTTATCGTAATAATAATTACGCGCGCGCCCGTAAACGGACGTGTCGTACGGATGGGTATTCGCGTTACGTTCGGCGTGCGTGTAAAACGATTTCGCGGCCCGTGTTTAGGCGGACGGCGCGTGAAAAATACCGACTAATAATAATAATAGTAGCGTCCGACGACGGCGTCGGAACGCGTCAATTAACCGCCGGGCCCGAGGAACACGTGGGTCGGTTATTTCGTTCGACAGGTAACGGCGGCGGCGACGGATGAAGGGAAATAGATGTCGGCGGGCCACAGGACCGGAGGGCAATTCGTCGTCGAATTACGTTTATTATACGTTCAATTACCATAATACGTCCGACGTGCCCGAGCCCGTTTTCCGTTGTTTCGCGCGAACGAAAATATATACTACATACGTACACGCCGGTGCCCGAGCTCTTATTAAAAACCGTTCGGCCGGCCGCGTCGTGTACGAACGCCGCCGCGGAACTTTCGAGAAATTCGATTTTCGTCGTATAATCGCCGTCGTTCGTTTTTCTTTCACAAAATGCTACCGGCACGGTGTCATACGAAGTCGGTCGGGTTCTCGCCGTCTCGTCGCCGCGTAACGTCGGCCTCGCCGTCCGCGTAACTCGAAAATATCGAAATCGGTCGTCGAAACCGTTTGGACGGGAAACATACCGAACCTGTCCCCCGTTACGTTTCCAACGGCCAATGACGGTCGTTCCGTTTCCAGAGCCGTACAACGCCTATTCGGCGCTCCGGTCGACGATCCGAATACGTACCGACGATAAATTTATAACGAAACCCGGAACGGGTAACGCGATCGAGTCTGTCCGACCTGGCGCCAATCCCTCCCGGCCAATGAATGTTTCGCGTTTGTTCAAATCGATTCGATACACAACGGCGAATATTTAGCTTTTAAACGCTAAACGTTCGACACGAAATTTCGTGAACATCCGTTTGTTATTCGGCGGGGAAGCGAGAAGAAACAAAGGGTGTTAAACGTTTCCGGCGTAAGGAACGGACCGGAATTCGAAATCCGTTCGAATTCGACATTGGAAAGGTCGTTCGAAAAAACGGAATATTTTTGGCGAAAATTGTTTAAACGAAATCCGAACCCGGAACGATCGAATATACGTCGCGACGATTTTTGGAAACTAACGACGCGTACACGAACGCTTAAGTACACTATCCGAACGGCGATTATCGTTAACGTTGGCCGATCAATCGTCGCAGGCGAAACATGTTGAGAGATTGCGGGCTTTATTTTTACTTTCGGAACTTTCGAATTACGGCGAACACGAAACGACGAATATTAACTGTTTCGTTCGTTGGCTGGTCGGCGGACGACGCGTGTTCCACCCAACGTTATCGTTTCGTTCGAACAACGGAAACCGGCCGGCGTTACCGCTACGGGTGTACGGTTTTAATGAAATTGAATTTCTCTCGGAGTTCGCCGGTAACGACCCGCGCGTCGCCGCTGGTCGTTAAATTTTAAATTCCAAACGGAACGTCGAACAATAGGTACGTTTAAACGGCGTCGGCGTTTATAACGACGCGAATTTCGTTTCTTTCGTACGTTTTCCCGGTAAAAACGTCTTTCGGACAATAGAACGCGACCGTACACGGGAAAGTTCCGCTTATCCGACACTCGCACTCGTAACGACGGTAAAAATGTTCGTTTTCCCTATCGGCCGCGCTTCGTTTTCCGAACGAAACGATTTCTAATCGCTTTCGAGTAATAATACGCTGAGACGGGTGCGCCGAGCCATCCCGCACAGTGTTATATTATTTGTCCGAACGTACACCGGCCTGCGTAGTTTGTCGGATAACTCCGGCGACATTTTCCGCGCACGTCTAAACGTTCGCGGCCCCGTAACTTCTAACGAAACGTCGTTTCGGTGACGGGCGGCAACTGTAACGCCCGAAACGTGATTACAATCGGTACGTGTGCCGGATCCGAAGTGGCGGCTCCGGGACGGGCGCGTAACGAACGCGTTGTATTTGCCGGCTTAACGACGTTGGACCGAGACAATTCGGTTATTATTCGAACGGGTAATTCGATTGTTTGCGCGAGTTACGCAAATTCACGCGGGTAACGATTATAAATAGAATTATCGTCGGGGCGAAAAAGTTCCCGCGTTTAATACGCCTTTCGTGCGTCCATTGTTCCGCGGGCGAAAAAACGGCGTCCGTAAACGCAATTACGCGCGACACAATCGCGAAAACTTTCGGAATAAAATTAACTCCGGTAGGTCAACGCCGCCGGTCACGGCGAAACCGAACAAACGGAAACGGCGCGACGAACTTCCGTCGTTCGTCCGTCGCCAATTCTAGTTGTGTTTTGTTTTTTGTCGTCGTTGTTTTCGGTCCACGCGGTCCGACCGTAACGGTTATACACTGAGCGCTCGGCGACGATCTCGAAAAGACGACACTTCCGATTAAGCGTACCATACGGCCACGCCGAACAGTGCTAGGGCCGTGGACACGCGCGGTTTAGGTAATTTGCACTCGGCGTAAGCGCGTCTACGGTCGAGTACGGGACGCGACGCGGGAACATTTTTCGTCGCCATATTCGTCGGTGGTACTGTTGATTCGTAAACGCGACCGAGAACTAAAAAACGACGATTTTCCGTTTTCAGAATAGCCGAAAGTGTGTCACTGACGTCGTTCTGATCGTCGTTTTATTAAATTCGACCGCGAACGTACGTATAATTATTTACACGCGTTAAACCATTCACATATAAACCAACGAGATGTTCCCTTTAAAACGTCTATATCTATATATAAACGGACGCGCCGATAAAAATCCCTTTCCTAGAACAAGCGTCTATTTCGTCGTCTACGTGTCGCGTAAAACTATACGTAAAGATTACCCGGCGACTCGTTCGCGTATCCGAATAGGTCCGACCGTCGTTTTGATCGGGCAGGGGAGAAAAACAACGAGCCCGTTTCGCGAGAAAACACGTTGCGTTTAAACGGTCGGCCTAATCCGCGCGGCGTTCGTAGCGTTAGTGGTTATTTTATTACGAAACTATTAAGTAGACGCGTATCGAACGCCGTCGCGTCGGTTAATTTAAACCGTTTAATTTTACGCCTTCGTTTCGTGCCGAACTTTGAACAACGACGACAACGACCACGTCGCAAATACGGTTTGATTCTTAACACCCGTTATCGATCCCGTAGGCGCCCGTCCGTACGTAATCGGCGGCTGTGGAAACGTTTAATTCGCTTAACGTAATAGGAACAATTCCCGTCGCGAATATATATATATTCCTATGTTCGGCGGGGTGAGGGCGTGTCCAAAAATCGACTCGACTGCGCTTACACGTCCGTCGAACGTAAATGAAATGACGACGTTAATCGCGGGGCAAGTTCGTACGAACACGCGAAACGTTCCGGTACATTGAACGATAGTTTTAAACAAAATTTCGACCGGTACGCACCGTGAACCTACGACGAAATATCGTTTCGTGACGATTCGGCTCGGAAACTTCGGTCGAACGTTCGACTTGCGGGCCACAGAGTATCGATAAACGCCACAAATGATTGCCGACAAAACAGACCACTCGTCCGGATACTCGCGCGTCGTAAAACTCGTGTTTCGAATTTATCGCGGAGTTATCCCTCAGGAATTTATCGTATTACGTAATAAACGTCGCGCGCAATATTCCGTCGTTATTTCTCATCGAAAACGTTCGACGGGCGAATCGTTTGATCTCGACGCCTACCGGATTGTCGACACAACATATTTCCGTTTTAATTTCGGAAATATTTACGGGCGCGTGCAACGGTATCGAGCGATATAAGCTTATACGGTACGGTATGCCGACGCCGGTATAAAAACGAACGAGGGTAAACATTTTCAGAAAACGTCGATAAACATATTCGGACACGATACGTCGGATTCGAAATCACGTAACTGTACGCCGACGGTATTGCGTGTCGTGTCGTGTGTGTCCATCTTACGGGGAATAAAGTTGACCTAACGAATGGATCAACCGACTAATGTTCGTAGTAACGTCGGGGCGACGTGCGTGTTTTAAAAGGACGTTCGGGTAACGTTTTCTTCGGTACGTAGGCGGTGATTTAGACAATTTTATTTTTTTCGGAGACGTTTTTTCGTTTTCCGTATTCCCCCTTGGGCCCCGTCAGTGATTTCGGCTCATCCGTTCCCTTATTTTCGACTAGTATTTCCGGAATCTTGGAGCGGCGGCGTCGTAAACCGTCGTTTTTCTTCGGTTCCCGTTCGGAATCGTTCCATTACGTTCGCGTTTTATTCGCGAGCTACGACGATCGCTTCGAATCGTATTTACGAGGCGAACTGGTAGAAAGGGGAGGGGAAGGAAGGGCGTTTACTATTACTCGCCGGATCGCCGGCACAATAATAATACGCGCGCGTTTCCTGACGACAACAAGTGCCGTCCTCTTCGTGATTAAAATTACGAACAACTTCGGCCGTTTTCCGTACCGTTTCGGCGACACGTTAACCGTCGTCGGACGTACGGACGTTACGAACGTGTACGCGCAAGTTAACCAATCGAGCGCGCACTTTTCACCAGTACGTCGGATCGGTTAAACGGGCGAGGTCGGCCGGCGGGTGTTGTCGTAGCCGGTTGTCGAACGGTTTATAATTAGTTTGAACGTCCTGTTGCCGTTACGTTAAACACCGTCCGTATCAGCTCGAACGGTGCCCGTTATTATTAACGCGGCGATATATTCCCCCGACAATTAATACCGGGCCCCGAATTTAAAAACGTTCCGTTCGTTTTTTGTTTTATAATCGCGCGTGTCGTAATTTTCGGGCGCCGATATACCGTCCACGGATCCCGCAAACGGTTTCCCGATAATCGTTCGACGTGTTCACGCGTCCGTGCGGGGCGTTCGCTCTGCCGCGTGCAAACGAAACGGAACCCTCGCTCTCGTGACCGTCCGGCCGGTTTGTTCCGTCGACTTTGGTTCGCGCGTGTGTCTTCGGATTGAACGTATTGAAGACCCGTGTGACGAATACGACGAAACAACTCTACCGTGAACCGTCCGAACGAAACGGTTCCGCCGTAAAAAGTCCCTCCGGCTGTCCGCGGACGAATAATTAGCAGATAATTAATCGCGCCTAAAACAATTCGGGAACGCTCCGGGCGATAATCGTACGCCGCCGCTTCTGCTCCGGTGAACTTGGGCGCGTATCGGAATCGTTTTCCCTATCTTTCGATCCGTTATTATCGGCGTAACGAGGCGTGCTTTTATATTACGACCGCGTACCCCCTACACCCCCGACCGGGGAAAGTGGGAAACGTCCGAATACGTTCGTGTTTAACGATTCCGACGGCCGCGGTTGAAGTGTCGGTTTATATTTTTAAATCAATAATCGAACGCGCGCTCGAACAACTGTTTACCACGACCAGGTGGTATAGAGATAATGAATACGACCCGACGGAAATTAATCGGTGATACTGTTTTTGCGGTAGTTACGACCTATTTTCTCTCGTTACCTACCAGCTACCTACCTAATACAAAAATAACGCGGTATATCCGTACCGTACGCGTCGCAGTAACCCGTTCGACGGGTAGTATTTAATGAATACACCTCTCGAAATTCTTACCGCGGTTATATTTACGCGCTCGGATAACTTTTGGCCGTAATTAATTAAACCGTGGCCCCGTTTATTATAATTGACTTTCGACTCAGGGCCGTTATTAACCGACGGAATATCGTATTCGCGCGCGTCATTGTCCACTCCGTACGGCGCCAATTGTCATCGGTTAACGTCTACGTCGAATATTCGCGAACGATTCGGACAACCCGACGCTCGACGGCCCGAGAACAAAACACGTGTTTTCAGCAGTTTTGAGTAGACAGCACATAAGCTCCCCTCTACCATTTACACACACCCTTATTGTACGTACCGACATCGTCGTCGGTTACCTCGACCAAAATCTACGAATAGAACGCCGGACGTATAGGCTTTTTCGTAACGGCGCGTATTTTTCGTCGCGAATAGTCATTGCGTACGCCGCACGTCGAACACGATTGATACCACAAAGTGTACGAACGTCACGTTTCGAATTCCGGCCGCGGACACCAAACGGTAAGATCGCGTACTATTTACGAATTTTAAAAAGCCCCGTAACCAACAACGCGTTTAATCGCTCTCGACTACGCGTTTTCTATTCCCGCGATTTTCGATACCACTCGTTCGAGCCTTTGGCCATTTCGATTCCCCGCAACCGCCGTCGTAATTTTATTTACGACGCAAACAAATTACGTACACCGGCTCTCGTTTCTCGTACATTTCGTTTTCAATTTTCGGAAACTCCGCCATTCTCATTTATACACGGGCGTTTTACTTTTACATAAATAATAAACACCCTTTCTTTGCACTTTTCGCCTTTCCGTATATTATTATTTAAATGTTGCGAGAACGTTTTACATTTTATACGTAACCGGCGCGCGTATATCGCTCGCTCGCGGGGCTTTAAATAAAGTTCGCGAGGGTCCGACACATAATGAGGGCTGTATACACACACGATCGACCATCGAGATGGTCCGGACGAAATTTGGCGTGTTATTTTAAACGGTTTTCGACGCCGCCGCCGCCGCCATTTTTTCGGTTAAGCTACCGGGCCGGCACGAGGCGGGAGTACTACCGAAAATCGGTCGCGGCGATATTTCGCCGTTATAAAAATCGTACGATCTAAGGTTGGGAAAGAGGCCGGGTGTCCCCCGAGAACGTTCGGGACTCGCGCGGGCAATAATATTACGCGAGCGCGTCGAACGTCGTCCGTTCGCTTTTACACACGCCATAATGGGGGGGGCACCACCGCTACTACTACTACTACTACTACTTCGACGGTACGCACACGTTCGCGCGTTTTCGTAATGTCCGTGTAATAACGACGACCCGGCGTGTCGGTCGCGGGGAAATTAATTATATAGACCGCGTGCGCGGCCGCGTGTATCTGTGTAAATAATCGTGAGCCTTTCGCCTACGCGCCCATATATATATATGGCGGTCGGTAATTGAAAAGAAAAACCTTCGCCGTATAATTATCGAACGGAACGATACGCGCATGATACACCTGTGTGTGTGTGTTTAGCTACG
The DNA here is from genome assembly GCA_025469175.1 of Geopemphigus sp. TES_GeoC_2020. Lineage (NCBI taxonomy): Eukaryota > Metazoa > Arthropoda > Insecta > Hemiptera > Aphididae > Geopemphigus > Geopemphigus sp. TES_GeoC_2020. The sequence continues at coordinate 40,964 of JAIPRN010000766.1, forward strand.
AAAAACAAATATTAATAAAGGAGATTGATATCTAAATAATAAGCTACGGCGGTGGTTTTCGTGTTTATCGAAAAAGAGAACGACGACACCGGTACCGTTGTGCGTTCGGAACGCGATACGAAAACCGATAGAAGGCGCTCGGCGGCGGGCTAACTGGCTGACATTGTTTCCCGTACGTCCACGCCCGGGGTGAGGGGAGGGGGGGTAAGAGGGGAACACACCGCTGGCGACGGTAATTAACTAACGACACGGGAAACTACGAACAAAGTATTTCGGCGTAGACCTAACCTAACGGGCTTCGACTTACGCGGAGGCCGGTGACGAATCTTACCGAACCCCTCCACCATCTTGGTATTGGTCGGTGCGCCGCCGATGTTGGGCGAGTAATTTTTCCAAAAGGGTTCTAACCTAACCGCACGCACGCAACGTACAGACCGACAGCGTGTGATAAACGTTCGAAACGTATCGGGCGACAAGAACTGATCGCGTCCGTCGAAACGTATTCGTGTTTTTTACGATAATTCGACCGTACCGGTAGGGCAAATCGTTTAGGGAAATTCGTTTTCGAATTTCAGACAAGTTAGTAGGGTCGCGGGAGAAACGCGAACAATTTTTGAAAATATCGAAGCGAAAATTCTACGGTTTAATCAAACTGTTCGTTTCCAACCGTTACGAATCGGTTAGCAATCTGAATGGTACACGTAACGGTTATAATATCGTTTAATTGTCGCGTATATACTACTTAGAATAGCCGATAATAATGTTTATTAATTTTATTCGCTTAGTCGAACCTACTGAAAACGAATTTACGACGGACCGAACGTACCGGATTATTATTTATACATATATAAGTGTAATTTGATATTTACGATCGAAATAACGAACGGTCTCTTTCGGGAAATATTACGTCGTTAAATTTGTATATATTCGTCAAACAGACGTAAATTTCCGACATTTTATAAACATTTCTCGCGAACGAACCGGCGAATAAAAAACGAATCCGTAATTAATCTTAATATTAAGACCAAAAAAATAAAACGCTAAGCCCAGTTTTACGCGCGTCAATTGTAATTAATGAATAGGCCTCTATAAAATCAAATTAATTACGATACAGATAATTAATTTTTACCGCGTACGGTGCACACGGGTGTATTTATTCGCGAAAATCGTTGCGCGGGTAACGTTTATGAGGCGAAAAAAAAATAAGTACCAAAAAGCGAAATTCGTAACGAGAAAAGTACGTACTTAGGTATTGAGTCGACACGACATTATAAAATAGGTTCCGAGAAAAACGCCGCGTTTTTTACGAAATTGCTTTAATAGCCGTACCTCGGGAGTGTACTTATTAATTTTTCGGTTTACATTATTTCGGTTTGTTATTTCGCCGTTCTTAAAATATGAACGCTCGCGCGCGCCTGAGCGTGTATGTGGGTGTGTGTTAATTACGCTGAAAACGTAGTTAAAACGTTTTCCGAAAACACAAACGTTATTTTTACGAGCGTTTAGTGTTTTCCCAAAGCTTTTCTTCTCGTTTTCCTTTTTCGTCAAAAGCAAATACAATCCATTCGTGTACAATAAGTCGTTAAGTCAACGGATAATACGACACGGTACGTAAACACGAATCGCTTGGTTGACGGACGTCGCGTACATCGGCCAATAGCTTAGGCCGTATATCATTTATGTGTAAAAGAGAGGTAATTTTACGGTTTTATATATATATATATATATATATATACGTTCGTCCTTCGAGTAATATGTCGTGGGTTTCGTTGTCGTGTCGGTACGCGAAGGGACTCGTCCGGGACACAATTGGAAGACGCAGTTCGAAGTGTGTCAAACAGAAACGCGTACGTCCCGATTAGCTAGTTTCGCTAGTTCGTCGTTGGTGAAGCTTGGTTGGTTCTTGTATCGAATAACGTAAACTATTGTCAAACGCGGTAACAATATGACGGGTCAGTTGAATAATTGAGATTTAAGTATTCGGAACGCAAACACGAATATAGTCGGGAAATATTAAAAATAAAGTACGAAATACCGATGTTTAAAAGTTTTATAATGCATATTTAAACGTTCAAAAACGACGGGGAATGAATAATTGAAACACTTAAATGCGTGATTGCGAAAACACGGTTTGTTTTTTTCTTATCGAATCGCGCCTAATTTAAGTTCGCGAACGCGGCCGCCCGTGTACACGGGAAAATGAACGCGACCGTATTAATCTCGTCCGTGCGAAAAATTCGAATTTCGAAATCGAGCGGTTTTTTTTTTCGTTCGTTTTAAGTATCGTATTACGCGTTTCTATTCGCGTTATTCACGAAACCGAGTGAAATAACGACCGTCGCCCAATTCGTATATAAAACGAACGTCGCACTTGGCGCGCTCGTTCGCCGCTTCTCGGAAACGATTATTTCGTCAACCGACCGATAGTTTTGGAACGATCGAAACTTAATAGTTATAAAAAAGGAAAATTATACGGCCATTCGCCCGAGTTAAACCGAACGGAACGCTATACGAGTTCGTGGAACGCGATTTATTTATTCGCGCCCGTTACGTTCGGGCCACCGTGCGCGGATATTACGGAAACGCGGGACCTTTGGACATTTTTAGGCGAGCGTGCGCCGCGTATCAGAGCTTATGTCGGTAGCCAACGAGTGAAATGTTCCACGGTCCGGACCGGACGATACTATACGTACGTTTAGAGATTGTGAGAAAAACCCGCCGCCATTTGGTCGCGCGAGTGTTTTCGCCGTAAAACGACGTTTCCGATCGCGATCCCGCCACAAATATAAACGGGGCCCGAGTTCGTCGCGTCGAAACGAAAAACGGTCCGCGAACGTTTCGGGTAAAACTCGTCGATAAACGATAAATCGTCGTTAAACGCGACGGGCGAAACGACGGAAATCACGACAATTAACCGTGTAGTACCGGCATAACCACGTTAACGTTAATTAACGTGGTCGTTCGGTAATATTTTGTTTTTGAATTTCGTAAATACGATCGCGATCATCCGCGCGAGTATTTCGCGAGACCGAAATAACGGTCGTTGAACGCGTTTAAACTCGTTCGACCGTTGTGAACAGGAAACGTCTAAATCGGCGCGTACGAAGACGGAAAATCACCGTTCCCGGCGACGCCTTCAGTTAAACGAAAATTGATAAAGGAAAAGCCCGCCGCGACGTTTTCGAAAATTATTAACGTTACGGGAGGAACAATAATACGGTTTTGCCGATTTAAATTCGTCGAAATAGCGAGGCGAAATCGTCGTCGGGGCCCGTTCGGGGGCGCTTCTTCTTTTTCCCCGTATCTGTCAATCCGGACCGGCTCGATGATCGGGACGATAGGATTGAGCGGGCGCGCTTCTACGCCGTTTCCGTCCGTCGGAGCGTATTCTCACAAAGCGCCGCGATACCGATCGCCGAACGTTCGGTTTTGCCGGTACTCGCCGAGCACAATGAACGGGACGATGACGATACGGCACGGGTCCATAGAGGGGAACGAACGGCGGCTGCGGCGGCGGGGAAGCACGCGAAACACACTTACTGCCGAATTCGTCGGCGAGTATTTTCGCGTTTTATTGTTACGGGCACGTATCGTCGCCGACGTTATAATATTATATACCGGTCGGTCGACGTACGCTAATATAGATATATATTCATATACGCGTGTATAGATATTTATATCCGACTACGGAAACTATGCGTCCAAGTAGACGCGAAGATGGGCCGGAAGGATAACTTGAAGTCGGTAAAAGGGCGCGCGTACGTAATCATTATCTTGTTCTCGCGCGACAAAGTTACGTCGACGATAAGGTGTCGTTCGAGTAGGTTAGGGATTATTCGCGTAATATCTCGCGTACGACGGCCGACGAAATTAATCCGAAAAGGGTGGCTTTTACTGAAACGGGCGATCCGCGAAAGAGGACCGCCGACGTTCGTGCACAAAAGCGACAACCAAAGAAACGTTAACCTCCTTTTATGCGCCCGCGTCTGTGTGTGTGTTTGTGTAATGGGTATCTTTAATGTACGAAACTTTTAGGTTTATGACTTACTGCGAGTGAGTAAATGTAATGGTTTTTTTTCCGCTTTATCTCCGTCCGTCGTACGCGCGCTACTCGTCGTTCGGGTTTTAATTAATTATTTAAGGGAGCTAAACTGGCGTGTGCACGAATCGCCGTACCGAGAAGAGCGCCTATTGGACTCCGCCGAACACCGCCACGGACCCGTGCCCGCGACTACCGTGTAACCGTACGGAGCCGCGAATGCGCCGGTTACCGCGGTCGTGTTTCGTTGACGAATGTCCGATTAGCTAGTTTGCGCGCGCGGGCGCGAAACGATTTTCGAAAAACCGACGTCGCGTATTTCTCGTTTAACAATTCGTCGCGCGCCATACGACAACAATGGTTCGACGAATGTCCGATTCGTCGTATACCGCGCGTACGTTTTGAATCGATAACGGCGTTAGTTTCGGTAAATTACGAATCGATCACGTCCGTTACGCGTCCCATACGTACTACGCAATCGGCGTCGTTTCGGATATAGAGAATATTCGCTGAAACTTAACGCGGTAACGATAATAACGCCATCGCGTTTACAGAACCGATATTTTGGGTTTTTCGTACGCGGTTTTTCATAACGGAATTACGGACGTATTGTCGAATTCGTAGGGAGAAATTTACTTCGCGGATAAGAAAATGCGCTTAGCCTATTTCGCGCGTTCCGTACCGGACGGTCGGCCACGAAAAAAATCGTATTCCATCAATTCCGGAAATTCGGCCTTATTATATTTCGTCGTCGACGAAAATATTTCGTATCGTATTTACGTATAGAAACGAATGCTACTTAGGCATTGACGAATCGTTTTTTTTTTTCATTTTTTAGAGCATACCGATATTTACGTGTAATTAAAATGCAACCTTGTCGCCCGTAATTCGAAATATAATTAAAAGTCGGCACGAATAACCTGGAAATTGGAACGATGACCGAACGGGGCGCACGAATTCCGTTTTAAGATTAATTTGCGCGAAAATTGCGACGCCGGTGGCGCAAGTTGAAATAAACGCGCGCTGTCGGAGTGTTTTTAATTTTCTCGAAAACGACACTAACCCTTTTGTAACTTTGACAAACGAAAGTACTTTTCGTACGGTTCATTTGTCAATCCGTACGGGCCCGGTATGAGCCGAACGGTTGTAAATTACCCGTTCGCGGGCCCGGACAAGGGGCGATATTTCTGAAACGCGGAGCCGCCGTCGCCGGTAGTTTTTCTGTTCGGGAACGGAATTCCGTTTACGGGGAAATCTCGACGACCCGTTCGGATATCGTTCGCCGCGGGTAGGACGGTTTTTGTGCGCAGTGCGCGACCGTGTTTTAGCGGCGCGTCAGACGCGCCCGCGGAAACACGATTTATTCCAATCGTCCGGTACGTTTTCGTTTGCTTACGTCGACGTCGTAAACAAATAATAACAGAACCCGAGCCGTGCGGGGTTACTAGCTCGCGCGTAAGTATTTAAAATACACGGGTGGTGGGAGGGGGCGAAAACAATATACCAGATGCTCACAAAGTCGATTTTATTTACCGACGGTACGATGAAACACGCCCGAAATACCTACCGGTATTATTACGAGCGTACGACCCGCGCCGGTCGCGGCAACATCGGAAATAAGGAATACGTAAAATGCGCGAGATTTTCGCCGACGCCCCTTCGACGAATAAAATTGGTCAAGTACGTAATTTTATCATTTTTCCGGCGCGACGAATCGAAACGGCGGCGTCGAACGAACGTTCGACAATTCCGCGCGTTCAATTAATAACGCCGCCCGTAATACGTTTCGTTCAGTAGGAATAATCGAATTCTAGTTCCATTCGGAGTAATCCTATCGTTTCGCGGCCGACGCGTGCGTTTCGTGTACAAAGAGTTCGTTTCGCCATTGTAAGGCAGGTTTTTCTTTCTTTTTAGTTTTTCCTCGGAAACCCCATTTCGAGGCGGCCGAAGTGTTCGGTAAAAAAAAGTATTACGGGCCTTTATTACTCCGAAAGCGGAAACATATATCAGCGTTAAACGTAATTTTTGAAATGTTTATTACGGTTTTCGGAGGCATTACGGAAATTTCGGGGAATAAACGTCTTACAAATTCGCCGTCGAACGACGAACCGAACGCTGTTACTTAATTAGAAATTTTCGGCAAAACAGTTACCGGAACATCGCGAACTACGCGTAACAGTCAAGTAACGAAAGTTCGAAAATCGATATTTACGACGATATCCGAAACGAAGTCCCCCGTAATTTGCCGGCGCGTTTGTCGTAATTTAAACTAGGATAGTTAAAACACCGTGTCGTTCGTTTTTCAACGATGAATCGCGACGTACGTCGAAGCGTAAAGGACAAATCACCGGGACGATCGCGTAGTCGGACAATAATCGTAATCGGAAGTTTGCATTGTCCGCGCGCCGGGAATGGACGATTACTACGCGTACGGCTGTGCGGCCAGTGTTCCCGCGTAAATTTCGCTTTCCGTCAGGCACTCGGTCGGCGTTCGAACGGAACGCGACGCGGACGGTGTACGCGTTTACGTTTTCTTCGCGCGTACGTTCGGCAACTTCCCGGCGATATTTCGCCCGTTTGATTTATTCGTCCGCGGAAATAAATCGCGTACGCTTCGTTCCGCGAATGTCCGGAACACCGTCTGCCGGGAACTTCCAGCTGGACCGCTCCTAAACGCAGGTACGGTATTTCTCGAGGTAGTTTCGAACGTTTCGGTATCGGTCCGTTTGGGAAAAAGCCGCGGGTCGACGAGAAATGCGTTTTAATACGTTCGCCGAGCCGGTCGTTTCAATAACGAACCCGTCGATTTTACCGTCTGGTTCCGCTTCGGCCGTACCCGAACACCGACCATAACGGCGTCGGACTGAAAACGGACCGTAGTCCACCGCCGGCCGATTTATCGGCGTTGTTATTCGTGCCGAGCGTGCGTATTGCGTTATCGGACAACGGTACACGCCAGGCGTTTATTCGTGCGCGGATTAAATGTATCGGTACGATAATTCGAGCGGAAACACGGACGTCGACGATACGCGAAGCGCCGGATTCGTTTATATACGCGGCCACGTTTTTTTGATCCTTTACAGAACACCTTTGCGAATTGTCGCGCACGAAACATTCGGGCAGTTCGCGCGCGCAAATTACGCGCGCGCCGGCCGGTGTTGCCAACGATCCGCCGGGGTCGTTAATACAAAAACGTTCGGACGATTGGCCAACGAGCGACGTTCGTTAATTCGTGTTTACCCGCGAAATTCGAATTCATTTCGCGTCGGTCGATATTATTTACGCGTAGTAGTCGAAGAGGAATCCCAACCGAAATCTCGGCGTCCGTCTATAAATACACGTTAGGCGCGTGGCGGTCCGCTTTGTTTACGCTTTCGATACACAACGGACGTATAACGGAGTATATACTAACGGAGTATTACAAATCCACCAACATAGTGTTCGCTCCGAGCGAACCAGACGTGAAACGCAGCGAGCACATGGTCGGCAATACGAAAACTCCGTCGCCGAAACGAAAAGTAGCGCCGACCTAATTTCCGACGACCTCGCTCGTAATCGGATTTTTACCGAAAAAATGCGCGACGGTATTGTGCGTACAAGTGGAATCGATACGAACGTAAAAAACGCGTTCCGAAACGTAATTCGCTTTTTAAGAGACGATCCACGTAATTGTTTCTTTTAATTCGGCGTATCGACGCGCGGAATGTTTAAAAATTGTTCAGAAAAATTCGTCGCTCCGAAATTACTAGTTTTCGATATTCGTTTACAATTGCGAACGTCCTAAATATTACGGGGAGTCTATTTTTTTACGTTTAATCGATCACCGTCCGCCGTTCGCTTTTTCCGGTGATATTGCGTTTTCTTCGGTACGTAACAACGTGAAAAGTGTTCGTACCGAAAAAATACGAGTTACAAAACTCAATCGGTGCACCGTCTATCGTGCTTTTCTACGTATAAATACAAGTAACATTTATTTTCGACGTTTATTACTGTAAATATATTTATTTAGCCGTTGCACTGAGCTGGAAAACTTTTATTCGCGCAATAAGGGAATTTCGTTTTTCGTTCTTCTAAATATTAGGATTGTTCCGAGTAAATATTTCGTCGGTCGAATATGGCGTTTCCGTAAAAATATCGTCAATTCTATCGTAATTCGACCGACTATTATTATACGACACAAAATACTCGCGGACGACGGATCGAATCGTGGAAACGCGACGTTATCTCGGCGGATATTTGAATAAAGCGTGCGCTTCAGTTGACCATCAAATACGCGTAAAACGATTCCGAAAAAACGACTATGGCGCTTGTCGCCGAACCTATTGTACGCCTTAAATACGGACGTAACGACGACCGAGACCGTACGGAGGACGTGCACCATCGGTGATTTTCAAATCTCCGCGACCAAAACGACCGTTCGATTTGGACGGCGGCGAAACGGGCTCGGGAACGTTAATTTTGTAATTCGCCGCTTCCGGCGGAACGACACGTACAATTGAATTTGCGCGATTGGAGGAAGCCTGCGTGGGAAATTTTCGAACGCGCGTCGACGGGAGTATTTCGCTTTCGGTTTTTGCCGCTCACCGTCCAAACGCGTCTCGAAAACGGCCCGGGGCCGATACGAAAATTTCGTATAACGCCACCGACGTACGTCAAAGGCGACGCGAGTAATTGTGATAAATTCGAATTTTCCCTAGCCCCAGAAGTATTATTCGGCGAACGGTCGTTTTCGGAACGTATTGTAAAATCCGCGCGGCGTCGGCGCCCGTCACCACCACTCATCAGTCATCGCGCGAATAAAATTAGGAAACGTACCAGCCGTGTTTCGCCGACGCGTTAAAATTGTCGCACGTTCGTGGTTGTAGTGGCGACGGCGGTGGTGGGACGGGAAGGAGTCTTCGTCCCGATATATTTTTCACACGCCCGAAATCGGACGAAAACCGAAAGCGAGCTAATAGTTCGTTCGGTACGAGAACGTCGTCGGTTATCGGCGGAGCGGCTTTTGCGTTATTTCCCTGCCGTCCGAGAAACGTAAAATGAACACGCACGCACGCGCACCAACCGACGACCGGGGGTCGGTCGCGAAAATGTCGACGACAAACCGAGAACGTTTTTGTCGTAAGTGTCTCCCGTTTCCGGCTTCCCGGCACACTCGCCTAACGCAAACATTATCGAATGGACGATACGACGGCGAGTATCGTCCGTTTCGTGTACCGTAAATAATAAATACCTATTAAAATGATTCGCCGCCGTCCCTGCCGAAAACTAACCACGTCCCCGAGGGGTCGTCGACCCGAAACCCCGTAGTAGATCCTTATCGTAACGAACAACGTAAGTACGCCGCGTCGCTATTTCCCGATTTTTACTCGAAATCCCGATATACGTGCGGCCCGTTTAATTTATGCGCGTGTATGCGTGGGCGCGCGGGCGCCCGTGTTACAACGACCAAGTTCGTTTACCGTCAACGCGTTGTTTACTGCGTAATTTTATACGAAATGTGTTGATTACGGGTTCGCGCGAGGGAAAGTTTTAACATACGAAAGTGAAACAACTTTTAAGACTAGTCGCGTATTAAAAGTTTAAAAATGTCGGCGGTTAATTGAATCGAACGCGCGAACGCGTACACACCCCTGCGTCTCGTGAAACGGCTCGGGGAGTCGCGAAGTCGGTTCGCCGGTCCGGCGTTACGGTATTCGCGTACGGTACGGTTCGGTATTCGCGTACGGTAATTACCATCCGACGTGGCGGCGGGGGCTAAGACCGATTAGGAAATAATGATTTACCGACGGGCGTTACGCCGACTTTGACGAATCCGTTTATCGGTTCGTTAACCGCGGGGCGGAAAATTGTTCTCCGTCCGGTAGCCAAACGTCGGGGTCTTTAAACGCGAAACGTACTCGACGGTGTTTAGGAATAGCCAGACTGTTTAGCGCGCGGTACGAATCGAGTCCCCGCCACTCACTCCCACCCAATCGCGGGAACCGTCGTATACCCGGACAAACAGAACGGTCGGCAATGGTAGTGGAAAACTGATATTTGTAGTTAACTGGGGGCGAGGTTTTTTTTCGCTCGTAAATACGCGAAATAATACGCTTCCCTTTGATTGTATAGAAATCGCGAGTAAACGGTTTTCTGGACGTTTAATTGTGTTCGCGCCGGACGTATTCACTTTCGCGATTAAAGCGCGGGCGCTCGTTCGATTTCCAAATGAAAAATTTTAATTTTTGAACCCGGTCACATTTTCGTTATTCGTCGGCTAAATTATTACTACTCACCGGGAACGTTCTCTTACATTTTAGAAGCGACTTTTTAATTACTTTTCGAAACCCGTAAGGGAATAAAAATTTAAAAAACTTTTCTCGAGAACTATAAGCGCGAAAATTTAAAAACATTCACAAACGTAACGTAAGGTATTGAATTTTTCGCGTTTCTCTCGCGGACGCGTTTTTTTTTTTTTTTGTACAACGACGACGCAATATACGAAACGTAACGAGACTGAAATCACGCGAGATAATTAAATCGGAAATAAGAAAGTAGAACGTTGGAACGCTAACAAATATATATATTTAGAGAGAAATAATCTACACGGCTAATTCGCGTAATTTAACGAAATCGATTGTTACGTAATTTTCGTACGAAAAATAAAAGTTTTCGAAATTTCGTTTAATAAATGTACGTAAGTATATATATATATATATATACGAATGCGTGTTATTAATTTAACTTCGCGTCATACGTGTACCCTCCCCCTCTGTCGTACGATATATGTTCACCCTGATCACGCCTAACAAACGGGGACGACGACGTTCGTCGTTGTTTAATTACTTTTGATTCGCGGCTTATATCGTTATAACTTCCAGCGAGCGTTCCGACTTTGGGTAACGACTATAATTGGATAAATTTATGAAAAAAAAAACCGTATTCCCCGGTACCGTAGAAACGGAATAAAGAGCGCGTCGTTTTATCCCACGATAATCGCCTAACTTCGATTTTCTTCAAAACGCGTACGCCGACGTCGTTAAATGTACGTACTCGATTCGAATTTGGTAATATTTAACTTACGCGGTAGAGCCAACACACATCGCCGTGCGTCAGTTAAACGTAAAGCGGAAGTTCCTAGTAGGGAATATCCGAAGACCGCCGTCGTATTTACATTTCGGGCGATAACGAAGAAACTATTGGTTTTACTACGTTTCGAGTACTTTTTAACGATTATTTCGTCCGCGTGTTTTCGCTTTTCGAATAAAGACGTCGCCGTTTCTCCCGAAGTTTCCGACCGCGGCGTTTCTTTATTGATCGAAAGTCAAACGCGGCCCGTCGTTTCAAAATAAATACGCGCGTCGTTTACGCGCCAACGTTCGAAAATACCGCGGCAAATTAACGTCGACTAACGCGGTGGGAAAGAGGAGGAGGAGGAAGGGGGAGGTGTGTGTGTGTGTGTGTGTGTGTGTGTGTGTGTGTGTGTGTGGCAAAATACGTCGCGCGAATGACGAAACGTTTAAACGTCTCGGTCCGGGAGGAACACGGCGTGAAATTCGACGTACGAAATACAACCGACTATTATTCGTTCCGTACGAGCGAACCAAACCAATTTTCCGAACGCGATAATAAACGCAAATTATGTTCCCTTTCCCTCCCGCCTCGCGTACGTTTAAAAATTCGACGATATATACCGTTTGCCCAAACTCGAATACTACGAACTTGACAGTGTTATACATATATACGTTCCAACGGTTCTTCGTGAATTCCGAAAATCCAAATATATATTTATTTAACGAAAAAGTTTGAATATGTTCGGTATTTTTTTCGGCGGCTCGCGTACACAGTAAGTCGTAATAATTAGATACGACTATATTATAATCGAAATTCGTGTAACTCGCCGAGGTTACGTGTGCGGCGCGGCGCGTAAAATTAAATATTTACGTTCGAACGTTACATAAATATATACGTACGTGTGTGTGTGTGTATACGTATATATATCGTAAACAGATCCGATCGGAAAAGATCGGAGGGGGATCTCGCTATAAATCTCGGTTATTTTATTTTTTTTTTTACCAGTCATGTAAGAAGTTATTAGTTTTACGAGCTCGTAACTGTTTGTTTGTGTTATTGACCTTAGTGTGTGTGTTTTTTTTGTGACCGGCCCGGAGGACGCGCGCAAAGACGACTCCTTCGAGTACCTACTTTCTACGGATACGTTAATACGCTTCGGTAACGACAATCTAATCTCCGACCTGAGGCCGCGCGCGCGTATCGAACGCGTTCGGCACGCGAATCGGCGGGACCTTTTATTTCGGTGTGTGCGCAGGACGGGGGGGGGGGCGCGTTCGGTTTCCGCCGCGGGCTGATTGTTTCGAACCGGTCGTTCTTCGGCTAGAGACGTGCGAACGCTAATTGTCCGCGTCGCGCCATCGACCAACGACCGACCGACGGTTGACCGTCGCGCGTCATCGCCCGCTACGAATAAATCGTCCGCTTTCGGTTCGCGCGCGTTACCCGTGTATACGCCGATCGTAATTGCGACTAATTTCGGCGCGCGCGCGCGCGCGTTAGGTCAATTACGAAACGGGACTGGCCGCGAACGATAATTGTCTCGCTTATCGCGGCCCGTCCCGGTGTGACAGTGGTCCGACGTCGTTTCGGATGTAATGTTCGCCGTCCGCGTTATCGGCCGCGACCGTTATTTCGGCGAAAATACCGCCGGTCGTTAGACGTTTCGAACGCGTTTTCCGCGAACGGAATAAAAAAATATAAAAGATAACGCGCCGACGGAGAACACGGTCGGATGGATGGGGCAAAGTGCGCCGTAATAATCTATATATATATATAAAACGAAACGATTCGTACTGCCGAAAATCGTCGATGCCCGCAACCCGTTTCCGGGATCGTCGTCGGTGTTCGTCCCGCGGCAGTGCCAACGTTTTTTTTTTTCAAGCGACTTTCTCCGTGTTCGTTTAACGACGACGCTTCATCGATTATTCCGTCGGCGAATAATTTACGCGTCTGAACGAAAACGAATCAACTAGTCGGTAAGGCGCCCTGCCACCCCCTCACAACCAGCTCGTCGCCATTCCGAACGTCGGGCCTTATCGACGAAAGAGGAAATATCCCGAAAAAAAATAAATAAATATGCACGCGAACGAGAACTTACGTATATACACATATATATATATATATAATCGGTAGGCGTAACGCGATCGGCAATTTTCCGATCGAAACGAACGGGGAAAAAAACGACCGTGGCTTACGAACGAGCGGCGATTTTTTATTTTTTTTTTACGAAATTAGTCGTTTTTTCGTACGTACGTACACATGCGGACGGATTAACGAATTAACCGTATGGAACGTAAATAACGCGTTTTCGCCCGGTCCGGTGGCGAGTATCGGATTAGAGCCGATCCGATTCGAACGACGCCGCCGTCAAGCCCCTCGTTGCGGCAGTTTTGCCGAACAGCTCGGGCGCGTAACGTTCGTACGGTTTTTCGATTATTCCGAACGCGCGTTTATTCGTTTCGAAGCGAAAACGAACTATCGGCGGACGCTCTCGATGAGAGAGAGCCGCCGCCGTTCGTATTGTCGGATATTAATCGTATATCGGTAAATCCTTTCGGGCGCGACGAAGGTTCGCGCGGAACGTTCGCCCATCTCCCAACCACTGCCCATCCACCAGTAACAGCGCGATCGGACGCCGAAATCGAACGGGACCGCCGAGATAACGAATCTCGTAATTATTCACGGTCACGCGCGCGTTATTACCCGATTGAGTCGTCGGCGACGAAATAGACGCGTAAGAATTACGAACGCTCGCCTACCGACGTTCCGGGTTCCGTATTTTGTACGTTTTCGTGCCGACGTCTAATCTGTCCGGACAAAGCGACGAGCCGCGGTAGTTTCTCGTACACGTACGTTATTAGCGTTATATATATATATACGCCCGGGCGCGTATTATTACTATTATTATTACGGGCAATCATCGTGTACACACGTAAGTAATATACGTAAGTAAAACGTATTTATAAACGAATCGGAATCTGGCGCGTTATCGTTGACATCGAATCATCATCAGCGGCGGCGAAGAAACGCGTAATTATTACGAAAACGCGTTCGTGCGCCGCGTAATGATTTATATACGAGAGATCGGTACGCGGCGATAATTCAGGACGGCCGGATTGTCGAGCGCCCGGCCGATTATACGGTATACATATATATATATATATATATATATGTACGTGGACGTACGTTTCACAAAAGGAGCGCGGCCGGCGTTGTTTTCGAGGACGGCGATTTTGGTTCACCCCCCCCGGCACCGTTATTACCGTCGAGGATAAGAGTAATTTTACGTCCCGTTTTTGGGTCGGCGGAGGGGTTGCGGGGAAGACATCCGACGGTCGACCACTAATGGTAGGCTCGTATCGTTTTTGGACCGACTCGTCGGAATAATATTTATATATATATACGGAGCGCGCCGGTGTTTCTACGCGCGACGGACTGGACACGGTGTCTACCGTGAACAATCGGCGCTTCGCGTAGCCGTCGGTGTTTAGTAAGTACGCGAAAGGTTATACGTCTTTGGCTCGTGGTCGTTTTCTCTTTTTGTTTGTCACGTCCGTCGCGGTTCTCGTCAACGGCGACGGTTATAGGTAGCCCGCGGATAATCATTGCCATCCTCACGTGGACGTCTCACCCGCCGCCATACGAGAAACCGTACCGGTATTGGAGAAACAACGTCCAGGCGACGGAAATAATGGACCGCGTCTAAGGAATTTCATAAATTACCGTTCGCGACGCATTTATTAAAGAACGGCGGCGGGAGGGGGTCGAATGTTTGACGCTTTTTACACACTCCGTAGTGAGTAACTAGAAAACGCAATTCGGTCTTCGGCGTCTATTTAACGGTCCGGCGTACGAAACGCGTTTCTCGTATTTCGGCGATACGTCCGCGCCGGTAATATTGATTTTCCACTATCGTAGTCGTACGACCGGAAAATTAATTCCCCCGATAGGTTTGGCGATTCCACGCGGAAGAGAGACGACGGCCGGTGGTTGATAACGAAACGAAATAACGGCGAGCCGACCGAAAACGTTTAAACGAAACGTCCGAATAATCCTCGGCGTGCAATTCGCCGGAGATTTCGAGTCTTTTATTCGGCACTCGGAAACGAACCGACGTAGCGTCTACCGTATCCGCGAAGCAATTTCGACGGACGTTGACCAAGTATTTTAGCCGACTATTATGTAGGCCTTTATTTTCGAACCGACATGGAACGGAAAAATCGCGCGTGTCGGCGTCGTCCGAGCACACACACACAAAATGACCGAAATCGGTGGCGAAAAATAAAAAACGACGCGTAAACCGCAAAACGCGAAACGCTTCGTACGGAATACGGGCGACGGTTTTAGTCGTACGGCTACGGGACACGAGCGCGTTTACTTCGTAATTGATCGGGCAATTAACCAAAGACGATGACAAGTTTAACGCGGACCACTGTATAGTCTACCGGGCCGCGTAGTCGTTGGAAAACCGCGAAAACTTTCGTCCCCACCCCGCGCTCTGTTTCGACGAAATTTCCAATTTCCGTTTGCGCGTTTTACTTATTTACGAGCGCGTAACGTCCGCCCGTTTCCCTGTACGGGCCAAGCGTCCACCGATAAACGGACAATCCGATCGTCGTACCGAAATCGTCGTTCCGCTCGTTCGACGGCGATTACTCGTCAGCGAATTCCAGCCGTCGCCAAGCCGAACCGTCGCGTAATCAACGGCGAAAAATCGTTCGTGGGAAATTCGCCGGCGTCGGTTCCGTCCGTACCGTTAGTCACCGTTTGTCAGGGCAGATGACTAGCCGGTTAGTTCACCAATCTCGTCATCGTTATTAACGACTACGGTATTTCGAGTTAAACGCTCCGTCGCGCGCACTTCACCACGGGTGTACGTCTCCTATTAAATTAACGTCGCGCCGTCCAAAACGAACGAACGTCCGCGCGTAACGAGCGACCGCGTCCGGTCGTGGCGCCCGCTCGCTACAATCGGCCGTTACCATTATTATTGTTATTGCGTACCGCCGCCGGTGGGTGAATCGGCCGCGGGCCGGACACGCACGAAAAA
Organism: Geopemphigus sp. TES_GeoC_2020; assembly: GCA_025469175.1. Taxonomy (NCBI): domain Eukaryota; kingdom Metazoa; phylum Arthropoda; class Insecta; order Hemiptera; family Aphididae; genus Geopemphigus; species Geopemphigus sp. TES_GeoC_2020. Next base: position 57,106 of record JAIPRN010000766.1, read on the forward strand.
CGCCGAGCCGTTTTCCCGGCTAACGAGACCGACCGGACGGTTTACGAAACCGAGAGCGATTTACGGCGTAACGATTATTTTACGTGCGCTTACGCGGCGTTTTTGGCTACTGCACTCGGGTAACGAACGCGCTTCGGGGGCATACCCGGAGCGGAAAACGCGTTCCGATCGGTCAGCTAAAAGCCGATTTTCGCTCGCCGACGATAAATTATTATCCGGTTTTGTTTTTCTAGTCGTCGTTGGACGACGTTCGCGAACGAATACAAAACAGTCCGCCGCTACGAAGAGACTTCGGCAAACGACGCGGCCCGGCGTGCCCGTACGTGTCGAGTACACGGACACGGAAAGCTCCGGCCGGTCAATAAACGAAAATATAGGACGCCGACGGGCCCGGTCGGACGGTGGCGGACGCCCTCCGCCCGCCACGTTCGCGCGGTGTTTGGGTTTCGGGCGTACGCCAAATGGTCGCTATCGTCCACGCGATTATTCGTATCATTCGCGCGGTAAAACGAACCGAATTAATTACTAACCGCCGTAATATAATTATCGACGAACGCCGATAACGGTGCCGAAGACGATTAATAGTCGTTCGACGTTTCCCGCTGATACGGCGCGTACGCCGTCCGAAAACGGCACCGGTCGACCGAACGACTTTCGCTTTGTTAGTCGGCAGGAGGGAACCCTCGCGGTCGCGATCTTCGCCGGACGGCCGAAAGCCCGACACGGACACAAACGTTACCTGGCGGCGCGACAGAAGCGAAAAGTGCGTATAATTTTTTTTGAAATTCTAATAAAACGTCTAAAATTTTTCCAGTCCGCGTTCAATTTCCGGCCGCGGGATTCGGTGTTGTAATGAATACGATACGTTTACGTTTAAACACGCGATACCGGCGACGGTGATCGAGCGACGACCATGGTGAACGGACGCGGGATAAAGGTCACCGTGTTACCGCTGAAACGTTTGGAAGACTGGCGTTCGTTAAATATAACACACGGATTCTATTTCGCCGGACGATTCGTCGTGTCGAATCGATTACAATTATCGTACGGTACGCGCGAAATTGTAACGAAAATTCGCGCGATACGAATGTACCGTTTTTGGGGGGGAAGGCGTGGTATTTTTTTTTTAAAAATATTTTCGTTTGTTCGTACGCGGCGGTCTACGGCGATTATGGCCGTGACTAGAGAACACGACCGTTATCGACGGTGTCCGTCGTCCTGATTACGTAATCGAAGCGGACGTTTCGTATAGCTACGACCGGCCGGATTCTACGGGAAAAAAACGAACGAACATCGGCGTCACGACCGCAAGGTCGAACGCGTGTCGAGACGTAGGCGAAATAGACGACGGCGCGACGCAATTTTTCGTGATTCACGGGTTTTGAACTTACGAGCGTTAGTTGAGAGGCGTGGGACAGAGCAGTTTATTAGCGTCCGTGACACGGTTTACCGCCAACGTGTCGCGGCGGTTTCCTCGTTTTCGCCGTTTATCGGAAAAAGTCCGGACGGACTTTCGCGTTTGTTTCGTTTGCGCCGCGAACGCAAAACTACGGACCCGCGTAACCCGGAACCGCTGTCCTGCCCCCTTCGTTAACCGACGTCGAACCACGGTCACAAACACTACCGGTCCGATTTGGCTGAAAAAGCGCGCGTTAAACGGTCGAATCGCGTTCGCCGACTAGTACGTACCGCGCGCCACACGACCGCGGTTACGAAACGAAACCACGTTATTGTACGCCGCTTAGCTAATATATATATTTATAATAACGGTCACGTTTCGGACGCGTAAATACCAGAAACGTCGCGTCGGCGAGTTAGGCCGTAACGCCCCGTCCGCGCTATTCATATTCGCCTCCGCCAGATCCGTAACCGTTTTCGCTGGACACGCTGACGATATGGCGCCCGATCGTCGCCCGGCTAATTCATCCACTCCCGGCAACGTACGCGGACGCCACCCACGCCGCGATTATCGCCGGTACGAACTTTCCGCGTGAACCGGTTACGCGACTTGTCGGATTATAGTAACGTTTAGACATGTGGCAATACACTTTCGCGGGCGGATCATCTCGGGCCTAGCCTCTGTCGCGCCCGTGCGTTCGCCGACGTATCGTCCGTTACGTCTCCGTTTATTACGCGCGCGCGCGCATGTTTTAAATTGAACTCGGATCGTACTTCGGGCCGACCATGTGTTCACCGGGATTCATCGGTGTCCTTGGGAATCACGGTCCCGTTGAATTTTCGTCGTAGAACTATTTACGGACGGCGAACCGGAGCAACCGCGATTTGGGCACCGGGACGTCATCGATGTCCCGTCGATTTAATTTTGGGGACGAACGTACGCAGATACGTCGTCGCGGACCGCGAACGAAATGTACGTTAGGGCGACCGGTCGGCCGATTCGTGATTATCGGGGGCGGTTCGTTAAAAAAAAAACCGAATGGATACGCGCGCGTTTGTCGTTCGCGGGGACGATATAATTTTTTGGGAAATCGCGTTTTCGACAAGCCGCAAACGGTTACGCGCCGCCTATATAGATATTCGTAAATCGGTCGACTCGCGAAGTATAGCGGAAAAGAGTCGGTTTTTCAAAAGGGGGGCGCGTTAATCGAACGGCGCGTATAAATGAAAAATAATTAAAATCCGAAAAACGGCCTGTGGTTTCGAACCGTATTCGTTCGAGGCGTGCTACTAATCTAATGGCCGAAATTAAAAACAAAAAAACTATATATTCGTAACGACGTTAGCCCGTGTTAGAGCGCGACGTCGTTGGGTTTCCGGGCTTTATTACGTTTTGTTTTCTCGGAGTCTCTCGTCGTCGTCGTCGTCTTCCGACTATTCTCAGAATGAAGAAGGTGTGGACGGCGTTTCGATAGTTTACATTACTCTATGCACACACACACACACACACACACACGAATGTCGTTCGACGACGATAATTTACCACCGATGCCGACGTCTTTATACACACGCACACACACGGAGTTCACCAACCCGAGAATTCATCCATCTAGAGTTCTAGTAGAGTAGCGGCGGTGTTTCTTGGGAATTGTTCGCGTGTGTACAGTGTACATATTACGTACAAACGCGCACTAAAGAACGTTATTATACATACACGCGCGTATATATTTGTGCGCACGTGCGGACGCGCGCGCGCGCGCGTGTGTGTGTGGTATTGGTGGTTGCGCGTATACCGGTAAAATGGGTGAGAGAGAAAGAAAAAAGCTGCGGGCGGCCTCGCGTAGAAAGATTTATCGTTTAGCCACCCCCATATAATAGTAGTAGGAGTAGCTACCACTGTCCAACAGATATACCACTAAATATTCATCAACCGACGTTGCGCTAACCACCGCCTAAACTATATATACATCGTGTGTATATATATATATATATGTGTTTCGAGAGACAGGGCGAGAAAGATAGAACGTGGAAGGTAGGGAAACGAGCGGAGAGTGAGAGAGAACGAGCGTAGAATTTCGCTACGGAGGAGCTATTATTATTATCGTCATTACTATTATAGAATCTAGTAGTGGTCTGCAGAGTGGCCATATCCGGGGGGGTGTACATTATTTTATTTATTACCGCTTGTTAAAAAAAAAAAAAAAAGAGAGGAAGCTCAAAGTAAATAACGGCGGCGGCGTGGGGAGAACTAAATGAAAACAAATGCTCGGCCGGCACGCAACGGGATAGACGAAAATGGCGCTTTTTTGTTTTCCGAAATTTTCCACGGCCACCGTGTATCGTGTATATATATATATACGAATATTACACACACACACACACATATATATTACGCGGGGGCCGACGTTGGAAATTCGCGAATTATACCGGTGGCGGATATTCGGCGGAATATTTGAAAGGATCGAAGTTCGCGATAGACCCGTAAACGGGGCCAATATTTCCGTAGATGACCCGGCGACCGTTACGATTTTTCGCCGGACCCGTCCGCGACAATCTCGTTTTACGACTAACCGACCCGGTCGGGATTTCGTAATCGGAATGTCGGAACGTGCGTGTCCGTCCGCGGTACGATGGCGCGGCGCGGTACAAATCTAACCGCGATACCGGTCACCTCGGTTCCCGATAACCTAGCGCTTCGTTCGACGTTCTCGTTTCCACCGAGGGCGGCCGGAAAATGTCGAAAATCGGCCGGCGCATCCGCGCCACCCCGGGCCCGAACCCAACCGCCGGACCCGACCGGAATTCGTACCGACCGCCTTCTGGAACCGATTCGAATCGTAAACGGGCCCGGACGGTCGTGTGCAGAGACCATCGCGGTTGCGACGAGGGCGTTAAACGACGAGCGGCGGCGTCGGAACGGCAGGCGATCGGTCGAGAACCGGCGGGTTTATTAAACGGCGGTTACGGGCACGAAAAACGATAACAATAAAAATAAGGGCAAAAACGGGTAAAATTATTATTTGAACTTTCGAACGAACATATTGTTCGCCGCGCCAATAACACGTACACACACACATACACGCCTACGACGTTTCTTATAAATATACCTGTGTGTGTGTGCGTGTGTTTTTTTTTTAAATTTCTCTCTGAATTCTGCTCGTTCGACGCTAAACTACTAAAACGGTCTCGTAACAACAACAGCGAACAACGATATTACCTATTTCGCCCGAGGTGCGCGCACACGCGATTCTTTCCCCGTTTTTTTTTTTTCTTCTTCCCCCTTTTACGTTTTTTTTCGCTCGCCTCCCCGTGCACCGCCGCGCGCATTCGTCCGCCTCGCAGCAACCGCCGGTCGATTATTATCCCGCGCGCGCGACTCGGCGCGGCGGTGGCAGCCGACATCGCCGCGCGTCGGTACGCGTTATTATTTGTTTTGCGTCTCCCGTTCGCCGTCCACGATTTCGCCTGTCTCTCGTGTCTCCGCCGGTGCGCACGTTGGATCGGATTTCGTTTTTATCGCCTATATATCCGACGTTTCGGCGCGTATTACGCTTCACTGCGCCTACCCTTACCCTCCGCCACATGTTCACACGAACGCACCCCCCATCGCCACCCCACCAGCTCCCGAAGACGACGGTACGCCGACCGTTTTCGTCTATTACCGCCCGCCCGCGCCCCGCGAGTCGTCACACCGTGACGGTCTAATAACAAGTCACCCTTTCATCCATCATCTGAACAAACGTACCGCGACCGTCACCGTCGCACGAACGACGGGGCGGAGTGTATTTTTTGGCTTTTCCTCGACAAGTTGTTCGGGTTTCGTACGTTTATTGTGCCGCGAGTAAAAAAATACATACGGTTTCCCCGTCCCCCTTCGTCGGTACGCGAAATTAAATTTCACCCGACCGTCGGGCCACGAATTCGCCGTTACCGCCGAGACCACCGGCCGCAATCGCCGCGAACAACTGTGGTGCGCCCTAATCTAATAGGCCGGACCTGTTCGACGTGGTCGAGACGAAAAAACGAGACTTGTTCGCACGGACGTGAATTCGTCTAAAGGGACGAAGGATTACGACAACGACGGAGTTGTCTAGCCGTACCAGGGGAACAGAAAGTCCGGCGGGTAACCATCGGGTGGCGATTGTGGCGCGGACACCGACGTTATGGTTGAACGTACGGCCTATATGAACGACAACGACGATGAAAGGTGGTCGCCGCACGTCCGCCACGAGAAAAATTCGTCGGGGACATCTAACCGGGAGGTACGCGATACGGGACGGTGACCGATTCCGTTACGAGAGACGCCGTTCGAACCGAACAAATGTATTTATCGGACGATTGAACTCGTCGTAGAAACGTACGATTGTCGAGTGCGCCGTTTAGGTTGATCGAACGATAAACGTGAAAGATCGACGGCGGAGGTTAGCCCGTTTTCCCGAAGACGTTTTCGGGACGCGTCGTGAAACGGCGACTACGGGCGCGTGTTCTATCTTTTCGTCGATCGTTTTAATAACGCGAATCGGCATTAAGCCGGTACCGGCGGGAAAACGCGTTACTCGAACCGTTAGCCGGCGCCGATTATTGTCCCGTGTTACCTTCGTGGGCTCAAAGGAACTTAATGTCGCGTCGATAAAACACGCGTATTACGTATTCGATTCGTTTATTTATACGTTAAATGTATATATATTCGAAATAGGATAAATCGGAATATCGAATCGTAGGACGAAAAAGCGGGCGAGACGTTCTCAGCACCGGCGCGATTGTGTCGTACCGAGCGCGTACGTGCCCGTAGAGAGCGAATGTACGCGACGACGACAATAGTGCAGCGTACGCCGGTGGTTAACGGCGAATGACGAAAACTGTCGTAACGTTCGCCGTGTATATCGCGCGAGTGTATCCGGCGGAGTGTGACGGGGGGGGGGGGAGTAGTACTAGGAGGAGAGCTCTTTCGTCCGATAAACGACGCCGTGGAATTCCCGTAGGCTAGAAATTTGTTCACGCCGACGGATTCCGGGCGCGAAATTCGCGCGTACCGTTTGTCTTCTCCCCTCGTCGACGCGCGACCGTCCGTTCGCCACTCGAACGTGTGTGGCGGGTTGTGGCGGGGCGATCGGCACGAGATCGGACGGGTCATTGCGGGAGCGGGGGGGGGAGGTGGCGCGCGCGTACGAGAACGGAAAAGTCCGGGGAGGTGCGAATAATTTACGATCTTACCGGTCGGTTTTGTTTTTCGCCGCGGCGCGGGTGGTGCCGTGTTTCCGATCGGATGAGCAGCGCGGCAGTTTCGCCGTCGCCGCGGTTCATTAAATAATTATTACCGCCGGCCGGGCCGGGCGATTGGTGGCGCGGAAGGAGCGGCGCTAGTAGTAAAAGCCGGTCGTCAACGCCGATAATTTACCCACCGGCGGTGGTCGACGCTGGCAATAGTTCTCGATCCCGACGTATACACACATTCCGTTATTTCTAGTTTTTTATCCCTAGTTTCCCGAACGTATTTTCGAGTTTTAAATTTATTTTTCTTTCTCCCCGACGCTGCGCGCATATATATATATATATATAGGTTTAAACTTTTGTCGACCACCGTCGGCGTACTTTATTATATACGGCCGTACGTGGGTGGTAACGCGTACGTCACACGGGGTGTATATCGGGCGATAAATAAGAAGATAACGAAAACGACGACGAAAAAATTCGAAAATAAAACGCGTACGTCGGCGGAACGGCGTGATGTGTACACGGGGCGAGGAGAAGGGTGGTAAATGAACCGTATCGGTGGCCAACAACTTTCCATATTACCCGTCCGGTCGCTCTTAAATCACCGCAACGACACGACGGCATAGTAATTATCGAGCTCGCGGAAACGGATAGCCGTCCGCGAACAATACGAGCCGGCCGGTGGTTAGGCGACGGCGGGGCGGGGAGTACACTTGGCCTTAGCCGGCCCACCCGCCACGTATTTATCTGGACACGGATCGACACGAAAGGGACAATAATTACGACGATTCGTGAACGGGTACGTTCGTTAGGCGCTCGTGTTTTCCTCGAGTTACGGCAGGGACGGCCTTCGAACGACGACTACGCGCGTACATACGCGAAAAAGAAAACCGGGCCGACAGCGAAATTCGATTAAATTTCCCATCTACCCCGCTCGTTATCGTGCGCGTCCGTAGTGTTACGACGGTCGTCCGGACGGTACTACTATTATTATTATTATTATTGTTATTATTATCGTCGCGACGACGGCGCGTTATTGTCGCCCATGCCGTATCCGATTTTCGGACCGGGCGTGTTGTTCGGCGTTTAATTTTTTTTTTTTCCCGCTCCGCCGCGGCGTCTTTTTACGGGCCGGCGCGGTCGTCGTACCGAAAACGCGATCGTCGATACGCGTAATATAGTTACACGTCGCGTACGGACGCGTCGCCGGGTGCCTGGGAGGGAAACGGGGAAAATGGCGCAATATCGAACGGCCGGCGGCGAACCGACGACGGCGCGCGATTACGTCGCACGGAACCGACGCGTTCGCCGTAATACGAATATCACCCCCCCCCCACACACACACACACACGCACGCGTATGTCCGCGTACGGCTAGTAATAGTCCGTGGAAACGTCGCCCGTCTAGTAATCGTAACAATAGCGGTAGAGTAGTACGGCCGAACGGTTATGGTTGCGCGGTTATAGTCGGTATTATTTTCGTTATTACCGTTTTATGCGAGGGGCGAAAAATCGCGAACGCCGTTATCCGCGTTATCGGTTATACACTACGTATTATCGTGGAAACGACGACACTAACCCGTACCGGCAAGCACGGGCGAGTGGATGTAAGGGGAGGGCGAACCGTGCCCGGGACCGTTACCGCGATTGCTTCCGACCGTGGTTCCGTGTCGGGACGGTGTCTACCCCTTTGCTACGGGCACGGTCACGTCTCGTTAGCCGTGTCGCGCCGTCCCGGTTAAGTGGTGGACGTCGAAGGGCCACCATGCCTGCAACCCTCGCGTTCGGGTCCCTATCGGCCGGCTAGAGGATTCCAGGGACGTGCAACCGCTCACGGAGAGTACGGAACTGTTCCCGGACCGCCAGCGTCGTCTTCGTGTTCAGTCGGCCGGACGAGACAACGGCGAACCGAACGGTACGCGCCGCGTCGGTGGCGATTGCGTTCGTTAATCGATCGTACACCGCCGGCATATTGGCGTTTTTCGTTTTCCGACGACCGTTCGTAAACGTCCGATTCGCGGCATTTTCGTACGTCGTTGGACACACTCGCCGAGCGCCGCGCTGTACGGGAATTGTTCGGAACTAAACGGTTGATCGACTGAACCGGTGCCGTGCATTCAACGGGCCCAGGGTGGACGTAACGTGGAAACGTACAACGCGTCGAGGGGCGCGCGGACTCCGAAAAACAAAACCAAACACCCTCCCCTCCCGACACCCTTAACGATTTCTCCTTCTCTAAGTGAAAAAGCGAAAATCGCTTTTGTGTTCGAGCGAATTTATCGGATCGACGGGCACTGTACGCGTTGTACTAACCTAACCTCGGCCTCAATTTCGAACGTCGACTCCTTGTGTCTAATCGGCCTTGGGTATTTTGTGTGTGTGTGTGTGTGGGGGGGGGCAACCAACGGCGACAACTTGGGCGTAAAACGCGAAAAAACGATTTTTCCCCGTTCGATTTGTCCCGACTTTTGTAAAAATCGAAAAATCGAAAACGACGAACCTTTCAACGCGTTCGTTCCGCGAGTCGTAATTAACGTCGATACGTTACACGGTAAAATCGAGCCGAGCCATTAATCCTAATTCCTGTTTTACGTCGTGTTCATTAATTATAATTACGTAACTACCGCCGGCCGGGCTCGTTTTTCGAACACGAGACCATTCGTCATCGTGGCTTTCGAATTGGAAATAGCGATAAGTACGACTTCGAACGTTCGCCGCCTAAGTGCGCCCAATTTTCGGACCGGGCGTAAATAGCACGGGCGCGCGGCGTCCGTTTCTCCGTTTGTCCATTCGTGTTGAACGAAATTCGGTGCGCGCGCGCCGCGTTGTTCCAAAGTGGAACGTACCCGACGACATTGGCGGATAGTCACGTTGGAAACAGCGCGGCCTCGGTGCCAATGTACTCTTCGCCGCCGCTGCCGCCGCGCACTTTTAATAACTCTATTAAAATTTCGAAGTTACGAACGTAATTATACGAGCTACGGGTTTTTTTTGTTTTTTTTTTTTTTTTGGGGGGGTGGAAGG
>JAIPRN010000767.1:0-66715 GCA_025469175.1 Geopemphigus sp. TES_GeoC_2020
GCTTATAGATATATATATATATATATATATATATATATATGTGTGTGTGTGTGTGTATGTATAATCGCACCTACCGACGTATACTCGGATAACGTTTTTCTTTATATCGTGCAAAAACAATAAAGTTGCTCGTCATAAAGTATAAGAAAAATCTGGTTTCTTATCCCCCGCGCCTTCCATTTCGGACGGTTTTTTTATTTTATAACGTTCGTTATTGTAGACTGAAAACATATATATATATACGTACGCATTTCGCTAACCTTTACGGTACAATTAACATTGTACATAATCGTTACTTTTATCGATTGTAAACCCCGCCGATTATCTTTATAAAATGTCCGTAAAATACGTCCGATCGTTCGCGCGTGAATAACATTTAAGTTCGCCGAGAACGGACGGTTCCCCCGTATCGGATAAAATATTTTATCTCGCCCGCACTCCGGGCGTCGGAATAGACGCGCGAATATATTACGCGCCTGTAGAGTAATTCGGTAAATATTTTACCCGTCGTAACCAAACCCAAACGACACCGGAACTATGAACGTCCCTAACAATTACGACCCGGTTCGGACACGGTTAGATTTATCGACCGACAACGGACGGACGTCCCCACTCCAAGTATATGTAATCGACCGTATTCGGCCCGGAAACGGCTAAACGCCGGCCCGTTAGATCGTGACCAAAAAGATCCACGTACGCGTACATATCGATATTACAATACGCTCGTGGCGACGAAGACGCGAGACCGTCACCACACGCGCACACCAATCGTACACCTTTTCCCGCCAGCGCGGCAGGAATGGTCGCGGGTCGCGCGCGCGTCATAGTAATAATGTGGCGTCGTGCACGCGCCGACCGTCGTAAATTCAACCACCGCCGGCGCGATGTTTTACGTTTAAGAAAAAACCGCCGGGACATATACTGCACACTCGCGATAATTTATACGCGAAGGTATTGGGCGGGCGCGTCAAATGTACGCGCACTGCCGATGGTCGGCAAGTACGCTCGCGTAAAACAACAATCCGACGCCGTGTTACGAACGTTACGTGCGTATCGCGTGATTACGCGACGTTCGCGAGCGCTCGGTGTTTTAAATCGTTCTGGACGACAATTGAACGGTGCCCAACTCCTCCACCCCGAACGGGGACGACGAATACAATAGCCGCCGCGGCCGGTGGTCGACTTTCGAACGCACGAATCGATAAATTGTCCAGAGGAAAAACGGACGGTCCGCGTTCGATCGAGTTCTACCGGCTTGAGCTTCGCGACGCCACAAACGGCTTGTTCGGCCGCCGCCGCCGCGGTACTCCCGATCGGACGTTCGCTCGGTCAGACACGCGTCGTTTTTTTCGCGCGCTCTACGATAACCTAACCGAAGACCACGGCGGTTGCCCGCTTACCGTATACCATATACGGTATCGACGATATCCGCGAGACGGACGACGATCGTCGCGCTCTGCCCGTCCTTTGTGTTCTTCGAACGTCAAACCCGTTTTCGGTCGTTCGACTTGTCGTCAATAACTTCGAACGGTAACTCGACTAGACATTGTCATTATCCGCGTACGCGGGCCCGATATTGCCGGGAAAAATGCGACGCCAATGACGCCGCCCCGTGTCTCTTAATTATCTACGCGAACGCAAAAACGGTATGTATCCGTTAGGTACACGCGTTCGTCGTTTGCGCGGCTCGCGACACTTTTTTCCCGTAACTAAAAGAAAACGCCGAACGATTCGAACGAATTTTTCCCGGGGGGGGGGGGGTTATACGCTAAAGGCGACCGTTAGCGAATTGCGTACCCGACAAGCGCGTCGGAAACCCATTTCGTTCGCTCGACGAAAACTTAACAGGGAGCCGTGTACGGCGGTATTATTCGTAAATAATTATTTCGCCCGGCGAACGGAAAATCGTTTTCGGACGCTAATTGCTCCGATCCGCGTTGATTACCGATACGCGACTGGTTATAGTAACCAGAACGCATTAACGAATTTTCGGCACAATACACGGTGACCGTGAGTTAATGGTACACACGTACGCACTGTGTCCGTTCAATATTAATCGTACGCGCCCATTATTCACACGGCCGGTGACGAAATCGAAAACGTCCAAACAAGTTCGCAATACCGTCGTATATCCGACGACGTTTCGTTCGTGGTTTCTCGGAATTGTGACAAATAACTATTTTTCGTCGAGCGAGTCGTAGTCGTTCATTTGAATCCGATCGAATTCTTCTAAATATATACCTACGCGACGACATACGGCTGTCGATTAACTCCGGCGCGTACTGTACGAAACCGAGGTAATGGCCCGGCGCCGTTTGAATCGTGTTTACGCTTGTTTACGCGGGAATTCCGGGCGACCGTACGGCTTAACAAACGAACGAGAATCTTACGCCCGATAATTTTAATCCTTAATACTTTACGTTCACGGATTCGAAAGGAAACCTAAAAAAAAACAGAACGTCCGAACGAAATAGTCGTATTTAACCGATATATATATATTTACTCGGGCCGTAAATGAGCGTCCATTGCTCTCGACTAGGAGGGATCGTTTCGCACGAAATTACGTACACGACGAATAATTCGTTCAAGCGCGGTGGCGCTGCAAAAAAAAGCGGTTTATAAATCGACAAAACACGATCGTCAACAGTGGAACGGCGAACGTCGACGGGTATATTTGTTGTCCGGTCGATTGTGGGGCCGTGAACGACGAAACAATCGACCGTTTTCGACGCGTCTTTCGGGCTTACGAGTTTTAATTATTCGTCGGTTTTCGGACACCGGTATTGTCGAACGCGCGTATTAAGAGATCAACAACGGGCCGGGCCCTCCTCCGGGCGTATTCTACACGGAAAACGAACGACGGATAATTCGATTGTCACCGCGGCGGTCTCGTCGTGGCCAATGAACCGTCGCCGCGTTATTTTCATAATACACGCGCGAACCCGTCCGGCGATATTTAAACGGATCCTACGCGCCGTAACGTTACGCGTTTAATTTCCGACCGTTGGTCGGTGTCCAACAACGACGAGCGCACTTCACCGACCACGTTCAATCGCAATATTGCCCGTTGTTCGGTACACAATGCGTATTACGCGCGTTATACGAAAACGTCCGTAACGAACCTCGCCCTGTTCGTCGAACTTCTTACAGCCAACGACGGTCGTAATTTCAATTGCCCGTAACGTAAATGTACACGACGAAAACCGTGACACGCCCGCCTGCCGTTCGGACGAAAACGACGGAAGTGCGTGTGATCGGTCGACGTGGACGATGATCGTCAACGACGTATTTAATTCCCATTAAGGATATAAGTTCGTCGTGTACGATTAAATCGATAAAAGCGCCGTTGGATCGCGCCGAGAACGTTAAACGCGACGGTAAGAACGGTTTTTTGTTTTCGCTTTTCGCCTCGAATCGAACAATTCGGGATGGTCGTCGCCGATTCGCGCGACGATCGGGTAAACATATCGGGCAACGAAACGTTAATCGAATACGAAAACGCTTTCTCGAGGACAGAAACGATACGGCCCGGCGGCGTACTACAGTCCGTCGATTACGACAAATCGTAAAGAGCCCGATCGGTTTTATTTAAATCGATTTTTTCCCGTCCTTACCAGCGCCGAGTAATTGGTTTAAACGAGTTATTAATGGCGTGCTATCCGCGCGTATTTACTCGTAACGGACGTTAAGACGGTTTTTTTTTCGTTTCGTGCCTCGCGTTCGTTTTAGATTTATCGACATAAATCGACGACCGTGTCGTTAAAACGTTCGTATAGACGATTAGAAGGCGCGCGCGCGCGCTAGTAAATTACGTTTTAAACGTCGACGATAATGTCGAGTTCGGTTTTCGTGGCGAAAATTCGACGCGTAATTCGATTACCGTCTATAGAGTCCCGGCGTCTCGAGAACTGTGTCCAAATTGATCGCGCGTGTCCGAAGCCATTAGCGTCCGGTACGTAATCGCGAATAAATTGGACACACGGCGAGAGCGACGCGATTGTCCCACGGTTTTCGCGTTAAGTACGCGGTTATTTCGCGTCTTCAATAGCCGACAAAACAATTACGTAACGAAAAACCACCCGACGAGTGGCCGCCGTCCCGAAACGGACGTCGCGACAATATTAGACGATCGCGGTGGAGCCGACGGTCAGCGCTGCAATCATTTCGCGGGGAGGAGAACGTTTCGAGTAAAACGAAAACGTTCGTTCGGTCCACCGTAGTAGTCGCGGTCACGGCGCGAATCGTTTACGGGCGCGTTCGTCGTAATAATAAACGAGCGCCAAGGTAAGTTGGCGACGACGACGACGACGACTCCGACCGTAGGCGATTGTCTAGGTCGCGGTGGTGCGCCCCGTCGAACGGAAGAACGCGCGGAGAATTGTATTCGTCCGGCCGAAGACCTTGGACTCACCGATTAGGAATGCGCCCGGTGAACAACGGGCTCCGTCGCCGAGCCACCTCTGCCTTTGGCGGAAACGCGGTTTCTCTCCTCCGTCGATCGGCCGTACGTTTGTAAGCACCAAAACGGATTCCGATTTAGCGCGCGCCCGAATTTCTGACGGTGGGGTTCGTCTCCCCTACCCTCCCCACCACCTGAAAAAAAAAACGTTCACTAATTCCTATACGTACAATCGTCGCGTTCGCGAGAACATATTGAGAAATACAGGGGCCGGCTCGTCCAAAAAGGCCGCGACTTTGGCACGTAGCCGTACAGAACGTTTCGTTTGGAGATACTATCAAACGTGTTTTACGCATCATCACGGTCTTGTCGTAATCGACGTTTACTTTAAAAGCGACGAATAAGCGATCGATTTTCGCGTCGTTTTTAAAATGAAATCGATATTAACGGACGTTTACGAATTATAACGATAGCGACGTATTACGTTTTTCAATTCGAATAATATAATTTTATCGAGCCTTATTTATCGTAATAGCGTTAGCCACGGCCCTATATGTCCTTACACTCGTATACAAATACATGAACAACGAAACGAATTCGATCGGTTTTTTTTTTTTTTTGGAAAATTCGGAACCCTCCTCCTGAAAATAATTGAAAATACGCTATCGCGTACGTTATCGCCGATGTCGCCTCTAGTCATCGCGCGTTTAATGGACCGCTTTTACGGTAATTCGGAATAATACGCGCGGCCCGTCATAAATCGCCAACTCGTCCGGAGGACTTCACGCGCGTTCTCTGTTTTTACGCGGTACGTGCCAAGTACCGATCGGGTGGCCGACGGGATTACGACGCGAATTATTCGTGTAAGCCGACACGCGCGAATTATATTCGGTTTCCGAGTGAACGACTTTTTGGTCGTTAATCTTCCTACGGCGATTAGCCACGAAAACCACCGATCAGGAGGGGCCTCCGCCAACTACGGCGGTCTCGTCGGCCGGAGGTCATTTGGTCGCGGACAAGCCGTTTTAGACGTGTCGATTGCGAACGTATTCCCGTCGCGACGTCGACAGTTCGAATACGGATCGCGAATAATATTTAGCGCGTCGAAAACGTTACTGGTTACCGTGTTCGAACTACACGTGATGAGTTCGTTAAGGTTTCCTTTTATTTATATACATGTCTTATATTCGTCCAACAGTAAATGCCGAGAAACGTTCGAAACGTAGCGACTACGTAAATACGTTTTCGAAAAATAATTATTAATTTTTAAGCGCTTACGAAGGCGTGTCTAAAGTTCAAAAAAAAAAACTCAACGATCCATACATTTATACGCGTGTTTTTTTTTAATTTCGTCGAAATTTTCGTAAAAATAAAAGAATCGTTAACGTTATAAGAAACTTGGAAAGCGAGTTCGAATATTAATTAAATATGGAGAGAAAAGCGTACAGAAATCGTTTATATATAATCGTATAGGTTGGATAATTTTGCGAAAAATATGGAACGAATGACGAAGTATTTTCAAACTAGAAACGTACGACGATCTAAAATACGCGTATTACTCGGAACACGAATAATTTTATTAAAAAAAAAAAAAACGAGTCGAATTAATCGATTTCGTTGTACGAAGCGATTAATATGGACCAACCGTCGTACTCGTATTAACTGTACGTTTTTAAAACGACGTTATATTTAAAAATAAAATAAAAAACCGGTTCGAAATCTGGATTTATTTAGATTTTAAAATTCTTCGCGCGAACGTTGGCCGCTAAAGAATTTAATAATCTTAGGTCCAGTCGGTTACCGAATAGACGCCGAACGATCGTTTTGTTTCGGACCATAGGCGCCACATCAGGATCGGCGGTACGATCGAGTACGGCCTTCCCGAAAACCGTAGTGCCGGTTATCGAATATCGCGTGTATATATATATATATAATAGCGTAAATAAATACGAGTATTACGCGTATAATTGGCTAATCGGGTCCACTCCGGAGAACTCGGCGTTAAATATTTTAAACGGAAATTTCGCGTCGATCGTACGTCGACGTCCGCTATAGTTCCGCAAGTAAATCACCGGCGTTAGCGTTACGTAAAGCGGTATTAATAGGCGTTGACGAAACGCAAATGTACGTCGTTACCTAGAACGTAGTTTACGTTTTTTCTTCTTATCGGCAATACACTCACTGGCCCGGAACGCCCGAAGACAGTACTTCGGATCAGCGAGTCGCCATCGTTTATTGAAAAAAAAAATCAAAATTTAATTCGGTTTTTCGGAAACGATCTTCCTTTTAACGGGGAAACGCGAGCTATCTCCACGTTATTTTTCCTCGCCCCTCCTGTACATCGAATCCCATTCACTCAGTTAGAACGTAGTAATATTTTTCGGCCTGTTGATCTCGTAAAACGGATTAATACAACGGGCAATTACTCGATTATTTCGAATATAACGTAATATCGGCGTTCGTATATTCGTACGTGCAAAAAGGTCTTTCGTCGAATTTCGATTTCATTTGGGTTAAGGTTGCGCGCAACAACAATATATATATATATATGCATATAAAATCCACGACCTACAGAATAATAAGGAAATCTAATCGATAATTCGAAAACGTTTACGTTCGATTGGTCAATATATCGGCCGACTATTGTTATTCGAACCGTACGCCGCTCTTGACGAAGCGCGTACCCGTAACGCGTGGCGAAGAGACGCCCGCCGTCCTTACGAAAACGTCGCGTCCGACGAATACATTTGCCGGTTCGTACGGCCGTGGGGCTCGTAACGATCTCTCGTTCGTACGGACAACGACGCGAATAATTGATCGACTTCTCCCCCTCCCCCGGACACTATTATCGAATAGGTTCGCCCGGTTATTAAGCGACGGTACGTCCCTGCGACGACGGACGTCGAAAAAAAATCGACTAAACGCCGTTTATCGAAATATTATAAATATCGGAATCTCTCGTTTCGACGTTATAAAAAACGCGATTCGCGCTCGTTGTTCGTTACAAACGCGTAGCCCGAGGCGACGGCCATTCGATAAACGTATTTATTATTATAAATAACCGGCCAACGGTCGGTAATACCCGCCGTAAAGGACCCGTTTCGAACTTCGCGCGGTATTTTTGTGTAAACGCGTTAGTCGCCAAATTTTTAGCGCGATATTCAAACACGGTCGTTTTTTTTCTTCTTTTTTTTGTAGATAAATACCGAGCGTTCAGCGGGTGGAGGGGAGGGATACGAACGATTCGGCGGAAGAAACGCAAAGAAATCGCGCGAACGACGCCACCACCGTTTCGGTTCCGCGGGTCAGGTTAGGGACATTTCGGTAACGGGGCGTGTGACTTGACAGATCGATAATCGGAGTGCGGCGGCGAGAATAATAATTAAGCCGACGACGACCTCGCCCAAGGGGAGAATACGTTACGTACCGCGTTATTTTTTTCTGTCCCGCTCGACGCCGTAATTACACAGGAGACTGACTATTAAACGCTACTACTCGACTTCGACCGGCCTGCCAGCGTTTTCGTAATCGGCGGCCCGTCGGTTTTTTAATAATTCGTTTTACTGCGCGTAATTCGTAGCGCCGCGTCGGTTTTGGACAACAAGAACGGAACGACGAAGCCAAATCGCCGGTACCGTTTTATTACGTGACGCGCGCGCGCGACGACGACGACACCTTTTTACTCGGGCGCGTGTCACGTCTTCGTGACGGAATCGATTCGGTTAATGGACGACCTCCGTCGAATTGATAAATTCGTCCGCGTAAATCGTCGTGTCTACGAACAGCCAGTAATTCCGAAGAAAAATATTACCGGATCGATCTTTAAGTGGTTCTCCGGTAGGAAACACGAAACGGGCGTAGAAACGAAAACGCGGGAATGACTATACGATAACGTTCGCCGGACGCACACGTGCCGACCCTCGTACAACGTGAAAACGTTCGCGTTACGTAATCCGTTATATTACGCGTTTAATTCTTTTCGATTATGGCGGTCGGCGGGACGGGATTTCCCTAGAAAGTACGTTTTTAGAGTCCCGGTAAACGTCAAAGTACCCCGAAAGTGACGTCGTGCTCCTCGTCCCTGTATTGGACCGAATCGTGCGTGTTATTTAAACGCGCCGGGGTCCCCCCCGAGCTAATATCGGATAATTACCGACCGTACGTCGCGATAATAATCGTCGATACCCCGACAACAACGCCTAATCCGGGGACGGTTTCATCCGGCGACCCGTCAATAGTACGTCGTCCGTCCGTAACTCGGGCGAACTAATCGCGGTAGAGTTAGCTCAGATAACCGAACACTAGTCGTTTTTGCTGTTCGTCGACCCGTACTCGGATTATTAACGAACGTAAATTGTACGTGGTATGCTCGTACGGGCCTTTATCGCGGAATTTCGAAAACGCCGAAGCGCTATTGGAACGACGATCGCCAGTGACGTAATAACGGGGGAGGGGGGAGATAATCCGAACATTTTTAGGAAAAATTAATTTCTTACGAGACGTATATTTTTTATAACGTGTTCGTTAAAAATGAATAATCTATTGGAAGTTTGTAACGCGTCTCGTTTCGTTAGGGTCGTCCTATTTATTTAAAAATTAACACCCCCTCCCCGAAATTCAGGTCTAAGTACGCCATTGACCACCACCGTATAACACGAAATGTCGGGCGCGTGCAACTCGAACGACGATAATAAAATCGAATTTATAGAGGAACGTCGATCCGATTTCCACCACCCGTCTGGCTGGGCGTGAGGGTCGATAAATCGATTTATTTACCTAGACGATCCCGTTGTTCGTACGACGGGCGCGGCACAAAAAGCTTCGTCGGCGAGAACGAATTTACGAGAGCGACCAGCGAAGCGAACGAAAACCGTCTCCGCGCGACATTGTTTAGAATTGGATGTCGAAGGATCGCGCCGTATACCGAACAAGTCAAATGGGACATTTATCGAAAAATCTCTACAATCGTTTGTCGTCAGTATATCGCGCCGCCATTCTTTCGTCCGACGTGTTGTTCTCTTATTTCAGCTTATTTGGTTCGACTCCTGAATCCGCCGTAACGTGTTCGATACTTTTCGCGACGAGCTATAATTTTGGAAAGTGAAAGAGCCCACCGTTTTTACATTTCGATAGATTTGTTTTTCGAAAACGTTCGTTTTATATATATTATATCGTGTTGGGCGTTTTGAACATTGACGAGAACGTTTTTATTTTCATTTTTCCACCGCGCAATTTTATAACGCAATCGTCGTCTTCGAGGACTTACAAAAATATTATAATACGTTATATTAATTGGACGTTAATTATATAACTAACATAAATGTATATAAATAACAATTTGTATACAAAATTAGCGATTACTAAAATAAGTAAAACGTGAAATGGTTTAATTTATAAATCCGATAATGGTACGTAATTAGCCGAAATAGGATACCTAGCTTGTCCAACAGTCAGTACTCGATTAACTGTGGTTGCAAAGTATTCGAAATATCCAACAACTTGGAAATGTCGTTCGACCGGTAAACGTAGAATTGTTCACGAATCGGCAGCTCGGGGTAATTATTCTACGTACAATGAATTATCGTACGATACTTTATAATAAAGAAAATAAAATTTCGCGTATATTATTCAAAATCGAACCGAGTATTCTATTTAATTATGTTGCGGCTATGATTCAACGTACCTGAAAAATACATACACGAATGTACAAAATATCGTTATAAAAATTATTTTCCTCTAGAACTTTCTAATGTTTATTTATAAAGTATACATGATTCATGCGACCTTCTAACATTTTAACCTTCTATCATCGTTAGTTAATAAATATTTACTCGTGGAATACATATTGTTGTTGCTACCGAACGATACAATAGACCGATTTTACTTGTAATATAAAATATAGTGTATACACGTTTATCGTTTTGTTTGTCAATGACAAGCGAAAATAAGACACTACGAAAAATTATTTATAATTATTATTAAGTAAGAAGAATAATCGTGTTATTAATAACGACGTACAGGAAATTGTTGAAACTGAAATTGCGTTTTTTTTTTTATAAATAAAAAAATTTCCATTAATAGTAGATTCAAATTGAATGAAAAAACGTTTCAGTAAAATCATACCTAACACGGCTTTTAGTAGAAATAAATTAGTTAAGAAGGACCCGCTACGATAATTTATTAAATATTAACCAAGGTTCGTATATAACGCCAGAAAACTTGATAGATTTTATTTAATATTTTAAAATTTTGTCTTTAACAATTATTAAACAGTATAAATAATGTGAGAACAACGAATAATTGACGGTGAAATTGAAATGTATACAATTCAGAATTTTTGAACACTATGCATTAGTAAATATACGTTGGAATATAATTTTGTGGCATTTGTAAATAATAAGCTAACCTTGGCCATCATTTGATCATAATTGGTAATGTTACGATTTTGTTCCCATCAACAATACATCCGATACAATATATTACTTGTAAGTAGATTAAAAAAGTCGTTCTATCACAGTTTGTAAAAAAAATTATTATTTTAATACGTAATAAGGCACGAATGTTTAAGGAAAAACAAATAAAGACCATGATAATAAACAATGTCTTTTAAAATAGACACAAGTATTGGCGAATGTACATTTGAATATCGTTTGATGGCTAAATACTAAAATTATCGAGTAATTTATAGACGTCGATAAATTATCGATTTAATTTGTGATGTATGTGAATAGAGTTGACAGTAGAAATCAATACAAGCAACGTTATTTTTAAAATTAACATAAAAAGACCCCGGCCGTTTATCTTATTACAAGAGTAACTCGTAGAAATATTATTTTCAATTACATCGCTTAGATTAAATATAAATGTATGAAGAAAGAATAGTTTATGGTTGCGACGACGATGGTCTGATTTAAGCTTTGAGGCCGAATTTTTCAACGAGCTTATCGACAATTTCGATATATTTGTTCTTGGCTTCGTCACTGCTCAAGCCCTTCTTGTTATTCCACGCTTCCCATTTGGCCTTCCCTTTGAAGTCCAAAAATCCCGGTTTGGCTAAGCAAAACATTAATCATGTTAACCGTGCGCATAATGTTTACATACAAATATAGCGAATTTGTATTCGCGTTGTTTTACTAGTGTTTATGTCGCCGACAGTAGCTTGTTTGTAGTACGCGTAGATCTCCAACAAGTCATTGTCGCTGGGTGTCTCGTTCAAGTTCTTCACTTTATCAACGGCTTCTTCGAACGACTGCGAATACAAGCACAATATATGATAACAGTTTCGACGTAAATAAAAAATAAAACTCCATCTACTTCAAATGTCCGCTACGCTACAATACACATCTATATATGTACACGAGGTACTCGTTATGACAACACACAGTACAAAAATGTTTAATGAATCGTACGATTATTTCCGAAGGTTTAGAAAATGAACGAACCCCTTAATTTGTAAAAACTTTTCGAAACGTTCGACCGCAACGTCCTGGGAGTCGACGTACTCGACAAATTCGGTTAAGTTGGCAAAAGACATAGGGTTTCGGATTCGATTTTCGGTATTTCGACCGGACGACACTTTGGACGAAAACCCAACGTCCGTTGGAAATATGTCCCCCCCCCATTACCACAATACCGCCAAAGAAAAAGAAAAAACTAGATATTTTACGTTCGTGGTACTTACCATAATGGAGCGGTAGTGTTTGTCGACGATTTTCCCAAAAAAAAAAAAAAAAACGACGAACAGTTTTCGAAATCAGTGGCCGTCAACGAGCGATTATTAATCGTCAGTGAGTGATAACGTATGTGCTCGGCGGCGGCCGTAGAAGCGACGCGGTAATAACCTGTGTGATTACGGGCGGTCGGGTGGGGGTCTGTCGACTGACATTGGAAACGGAAAGGTCACTCACTCGTCGGGCTAACAACTGCGCAACACCGACGCGCGTACACGATCATAAAATACATAAATTAGCGCTCGTGTCTATTGAATATTATTATCGGTTATTTTTCTTTTTTTTTCGTTCTCTTCTCGCGCGTATCGTAACGTATCTCCCGTGTCTGGAGGTTGGGGGGGGCGCCCGTAACCCGTTTCCACGCGGCCATCCGACTCGGTCAAGGAATTGTTATTTTCGACACCAGTGGCGTACTTAGACCTGAATTTGAGGCGAGGGGTTAATTTTTGAATAAATAAATCGGACGATCGAAACAAAAAACACGTCATAAACTTTAATAGATTATTCATTTATAACGAACACGTTATATATATATAACGTGTATTATAGTAAAAATATTCTAGTTTTTCGTTGTCGTTGACTAAAAATATACGTCTCGTAAGAAATTAATTTTTCCTAAAAATGTT
This sequence comes from Geopemphigus sp. TES_GeoC_2020, assembly GCA_025469175.1. Lineage (NCBI taxonomy): Eukaryota > Metazoa > Arthropoda > Insecta > Hemiptera > Aphididae > Geopemphigus > Geopemphigus sp. TES_GeoC_2020. The sequence continues at coordinate 12,756 of JAIPRN010000767.1, forward strand.
CGAGGTGGATTTATACTACGACGACGACGACGGTCGTGACGGTTTCCGATTTTGGTCGAATTTAATCGGCCGACGAGGGCGAATATTCGAACGAACCAGGGGGCACCGGCAGGGGGGGGTAGCGATAATTAGCGCGACGCGAATAGTGCACGCGGTTAGAGGGCGCGTCTTCGGCGGTGTCGTCGAACGGACGACGAGTTGCTCTCGTATTTCGATCAAATAAACGTCCCCCCCCCTCGGGCACCGTTCGCGCCCGGCCATTTTCACACGTTTCGATTTTTGTTCGGGAAGTTTCCCCGTCACGGATTTCGTCGGCCAACGATTTTCCAACGGCGGAACAAAATGCCGGCCCGAGTCCGTTCGTTTTGAGTAATTGATCGAATATAAAACGAGAAATTCGTACGTTCGTTCCAAAACTAGTTTTATAAAATCGCCGTTCCGTATTCGACCATAAAATATCGACGCGCTCGTGTTGTACCGACCCGTTTAATATCGTATAGTGACGGACGCGTTTGTACGAAATCGTGGCTACCGTCCATTTACGTAAAAATCGCGTTTTTTGCGCCGCGCGTACGTCAACATCGGCCGTAATTAACGTCCAATTAACCGGTCGACCGTACCCGACCAACACATATCTGCGCTGCGCTTAGGGTCGGCCATCGAAATTTTCCTACGCCTCCGTAAGTTCGAAAAACACCGAGTATTTGGCAATCTCCGTTCCACAGGGCGTCGATACGACGAAACGCAACCAGAAAAAGCCGTCTTACCGCCGTAATGAACGATTCGGCGCGGTTTTATTTTCGGTTCCACGTCTGTTTTAAAACTATAGACGAATTCGCGGCATCCCGATTCTTTCGTCGTCTGTCGAGCTACCACCACTAACGCATTTTTTCAAGTATTACAACGTTTTATTCCAAATTGACGGGCAGGGGGCGTGTTTACGCGACGCAGAGTGATACGAGCCAGTCGCGTGTAGAATATGCTCGGGATTGGAGGTATCGAATGGCAATGGACGAGAAGGAAAATAACGGGTCGGTCTCTGGACGTAAGTCGAACACACAGAGGCGAAATTGTTTTTTCGTTTCGTCGATTCACCGTAAACCGCGTGTACGTAATTTTCGGTCGCGTGAATTATTCACTCGTCCCCGAACTAATACGCGCGTTTAGGCCTCTGCCATTTTACGCGGTTTTTTTCTCTGCGCAACGACCAAATTAGTACACGCGCGTCGAGTTTAGAAAGTCCAACGATTCGTGCGAACGGTTATTTATGATTGGGAAATGCCCGGAGAACGTCGAACCGTACGTATCGTTGTTGTTGTTGTTGCACGATATGTGGGTACACTGGTCGTTGTAATCGAGGCGGTTCTATATTCGGAATTTTTCGACGAATATTGTAATACTCCTCGTCGGCACACTGGGCGCGTTTGAAACGTCGGCGGTATTCTCGACGAATTTCTTAGTGAACAATACTTTGGCGGTCTAATGAAAAACGCGCCCCAGCTACGAACGATAATTGTTACCCGAAAACCGATCGGCGAAGTGATTTCGGCGCGTTCGGCTTTACGGTTTGCGCGGAACGGCCGTGTATAATAAAAGTACGTGTGTATATTGTCAATAAACTGTTTCGACGCTTTTATTAAGGTATATTGAAATTGAACAATCGCGTTACATGTTCGAAACGAACGTCTAAAAATTGAATATTTTTAACCGACTAAATTGGTACATACTGAAAAGAGTAAGAAAGAGAGAGAGAGAGAGAAAAGTAGGTTCGACCTACGTCGTTTTTCTCTATTATTTGTATTTCTCGGCTAATTCTTTAATTTTCGCGACGTATTTCTCTTTGCATTCGTCTTTGGACTTGCCCTTCAAATTGGTCCAGAATTCCCATTTTTTTCTGCCTTTCAAATCGAACATGCCGGGTTGACCTAGAAAATGGAAACGACGAAAATTATTATTGGTCGTCGCGGTTACCACACTCCGCGCGTCGCCGTCACGCCGGGAATCACGACGAATTCGTTACGTACGTCCGGGTGGGGTGGGCGGAGCGCACGGGGGGGACGTGTTTTATATAATTAGAATAGTCGATCGTTCGTATTCGGAGCGAAAACTATTCCGGGAACGTCCGGTTCGCGGGACGAGTACACGAGGTGGAATAATAATAATAATATTAATCGGTAGAACGCGACGTTTGGACGGACGCGCGGGCCTTTCGTCGGATGTCAAAGGTCGCGAACGATATCGACAAGTCGCGGACGTAGTTCGTTCGAGGTCGCGGCGTAAAAAAAAGCGCGAACGGCATTGAATATTCAACGGCGTCGTAAACGGAAACGATAACGCGACGGTTGGCGAACCGGACTGAGCGTGGCGGGTGGGGTGGGTGGGGGGGGGCGCACGATAAGGTCGCGCGCGCAATTCGTCCCCGTCCGTACCACGAACAATAAAACGTGTCCACTCACTGGTCTGGTTGTCTCCTTCTAGCGCTTGCTTGTAAAGGCCGTAGATTTCCAACAGCTCGACGTCGGTCGGTCTGTTCGTGAACGATTTAACTTCCTTGGCGGCCGCTTCGAAACGCTACGAAAAAACAACGTGGTCGTTAAACGCGGGGCACATGCGCAACGTACCAAAGCCGCGTACGTTCAATAATTATTCGCCGCGGAACGTAAACAACGCGCACGCGCCCGTTTTTTCGTACGAAATCGTCCGTTTCTCAGAGTCGCCGACCTTGATTTACACGTGTTCTCTTTCTCGCCTGTATTTTTTATCCGCGCGTTTCTCGGCCGAGAACCACACACGGTTTCCACTTCTGTCCTCGTTATCTTCCCCACCCACCCACTCGCGGCGTACTCAAGTGCGTTTAGTGTGTACGAACATTTTTACGAAATTTCGCTTCCCGGTACAACGAAATATTATACTTCTCTCGACGTCCGATCGAAAAACGATTTCGTCCGTCTATCGCCGTAAACAAACTCTCTACCTCCGCGTTATAGCACCTCCGAATCGTCTTTAAACGACCCTCCCCTCCAATTCAGTTCGCGACACACAAAACGGTTATTATGCTATCGCCTTTCACTCGTTTCCCCGTCCTCCCTACCCGTACACGTGTTTACGACGTAAAGTCTCCGTAATATTCGTAAATTCCTCATCGTTCACCTTTTCCCGTTTTCGAGATTTTTCAATTCGCGTCGTTTGTCGTTAACGATCCGGTCTCGTTGTCGCTAATTGTTTACGCGAAATTTCGACGAAAATACGATCGTTATTATTTACTACGCGTTTTTATTCTATAGACATTACGGCGCGTACAACAAATGTAAATGTCAAAATGTCGAAGGTCTTCGCGAATTATTCATCGTACGTGTCGTGTTACCTACTTGGTACGGTTTTTAGGTTTCGAAAAAAGAAAAGTACAATTTGGTAACAAGCGAATCGTTACGTTATGCGGACGGTTTTGATATGGAAATCGACGACGGGAAAGAACGTAAATACGTTAATATACGAGTGGAGATAGTAACGTAATTTGTGACGTTTTGTAAAACTAATTACGGAGATATTACGAGCGTTCCGATTAAAATCGCGTCCGCGTTAATTGCGGTCGAAAAACGAATTGCCGTTTCCGTCGCGAAAAGAAACGGACGAGAAACGCCGAAACGTTTAACGACTATTACGTTTGTGTCGTTTCCCTCGCGGGATAGGTCAACGACGAAAAACGGATTTTGGCGTTCGACTCGTGTACGTTCGTAGAGAGAACGTTACCGGGAAACCGTGTTAGTAAAATGAGTACTCTACCGAACGAACTCTACACCCGTAGAAGAGAATACGACGCGAGAACATGAGCGGCCAGTCGCGCTTGAAAACAGGCGTTGTGCCGTCGGCGCGATTTACGAATAATTTAACGGCGAAAAAAGCGAGAGAGGCCGTAAGTATTGAACGCGAACCGGGACGATACCGGTCGACGGTTTGTCAGTAGGGGGAATGAGGAAAAAAAATTTTTTTTTTAAATAAAATACCTCTTGCAACGAAGCCATGACGTGCGGTTGTATCTTTGCGGACAGTGTCTATTTGCGCGGACGAGAGCTGCGAGAGACTGAGCCCGGAGCGAATCTCTACGAGTATTATATCTGTTGATTTGGCGGTAATTGTGTGCGTGTGTACCTGTTACGTAGAGCGCGGTGAACAAACTGGTTTGGAAACGATATTTTTACTTCTCGTTGCTGTATACGTATACACGAACGGACACGAGAGCGGTTTCGCTCGCGTTTATAGACAACGACGACTACGTCACGGCGACTCGAGCGTGACGAAATTGAAGAAAAAAAAAAACCGGTGTCTGCCGGTCCGGTGGCTTTTGTTCGGCGGGCCGTTTTTTTGGAACGGAAAGAGCGTTTTTGCCTTCGTCGCCCGAATGTCGCGAGTACGTCAATGTTACGACGGTCAGTCGGTTTCGGGAAACGAGAGCACGATATGTGTGTGTGTGTGCACACGATTCGGGAAATTGGCGAAAAGTGATTCGGTTCCGTACGGGGTACGTTTACGCGAGACTATACAGCCCAAACGCGCCGTAATATCGACGATTATGCATTCACGCCATTCGAAACCGGCCGGGTTAATTAATTCCGTTTGACCCGTCGCTATACGGAAAATTATATGGGTTTCGGGTTGGTCAATAAATACTGTATAGCGGTTCGGCGCAACCTAATTGAACCCGTTTTAGTAGACGCTTTTGTATACGAAGTTTACGGGCGTCAAGTGTAAAACGAACGAATTATTACATCCAATTGTTTAACGCTCGACGTACACACGTACGTAATAAGCACGATAATTTGAGCGTACGATTACGAGTTTACCTATTTCTTCTATCGCTAAAACGCGTTTTTTTCGACGTCTAACCAAAATCGACGAACCGATAGAAAGAAGGAGAATCCGTCCCTCCCGAGAAAATTCTCACCCCCCCTACCCAAAAGAAACGGCCGAAAAGTCGTTACTTTTATTATTCGGACACCGAGTAATAAAAGTAACGGCGCGGAATACGTTCACACGTCGAAACTAAAAAAAAAAGCATACACGGAATCAACGAAACAAAAAAACTCATGGACGCAATCACCGAAGTCAGCAACACAGGCGCCACAATACCAGATGTAGCAGATTTCTATGGGAATATGACCCCACGAAGCCTATATAACCCAAAAATTACGCCTCTCCGGCAGCAGTAACGAGTCTCCCGTCTACTCGTGCGTTAGAAAGGAGTCTCTCTGGAGGAAACGTCTTTCGTCGAGCGGCGTAGAGGAGATTATCGCCAACGCAAGTTCCCGACGACGTTCCAGCTACGGGCCATCAACAATCTTCAAGGAGTCGATATTCCAGAGGACGAGTCCAGTTATTCGTTATCAAAGTACTTGCGTTTTTATTTCAACATTTGTCGGTGGATTCGTGGAGTGAAGGCACCGACCCAATCTTCTCCTCATATCCCTGCACAATCTCGCGTGTCTACACATCAAAGTAGTCGAGCACGGTCGGCTTGTTAAGAGAATACCATTCTGTTCGTCTAACTCTCACTTTTAATTGCGTTCTACTATTCTGATTATATTCGACACTTTTTGATTACGTTCCTGAATAGTTTTCGTATTCATGCCTTGAGACAAATAATTGTAATAACTCGTTAAACTGTCCCCTGCTCACCTATTTTCACACTCCCATCACCTCATATTTTCCTCCTAGTTCTTTTCTCTACACCTTCTTATTAAATTATTTTTATTTTCATTTATTTTGTTGTTTTTTGAGTTATTACGACGTTTACACGCGTTTCGTCGCCCGTGTACGACGGCCTTATCACATAAACCGTTTGTCCCAAGGTGACATGCAACTCGAGCGGCGGCGTTGAACGGTACAATAATTGTAACGAGACGTTCGACATAAGTATTATATGCAAAAACTACGGCCTGCTGGCGGAAGACGACGGGCAGCTGATATCGGCCGCGAACAACGGTTCGAAGTCCATTTGGGATGTGACCACATTTTTCTGGTAGGACAAAAAAAACGTATCTGGTCGGCACCAGCGACGGGCTGGTGTTTATGGGTTAACACGTTCGATCCAAATAATTGCCGGCGGGATCGTTGTTTTACGTAAATAACGTTTTATCGAACGGAATCGCGAAGAAATCGCTGAAAATGTGATCTACGGATGCGATACGAAAATCGTACATTCGTACGGACGACGCCGTGGCCGTGACGAGAGCACACCACACGTACGACGTGCCTGTCGAGTGTATTATCGGATCCGCGTAACTTTTCGTTTCGTATTACCGGCAACAGCGCCGTATCGCGTTTTCGTGTTGGGTACTGTGATGCGAAAGGCCTATATTATATTACAACGGTCCTTAGGGGGGGGGGTGGAAAGCACGCGACAGTTTTCGCATCGATCGTTAATTTCGCACGCGTATATATATATATGTTACGCGGGTATTTTAGAGCGAAGAAAAAGGGAAATTTCGAAATTTCCGAACCGTTCGAAAAATGCGAACGAAAAGAAAACCCGGACGACTCGGGTCGACGTGTTAATTGTTCGTCAAATCGTAGCGCACGACGTTTAACGCGACCACCGGTGACGAGAATTCGAGAACGCCTTCGGACTCGCGAACCGAGTTTTATTTTGAAATACGACGCGCGGTGCTCTAATTACGCACGATTTCCCGTAATCGTGGGCCATATACACATACCCTTCTCGGCATGTCAAAAATTGTGAACGTCTCGCTTTCGGTTTCGTAACCCTTTGCGGCGATGCTCTCCCTCGGAAGCTCAGTGGAGAGACCGACGTCGTACTTGGCGCCGTCCGTAGAGCGCCCGTCGGAGTTCCCCGGTTGCAACGACCACAACTCATCCTGTAGCGCGTTAGGTACTAGGCAACGACGGTTCTACCAATTGGAAAACATACCAAGTATCGAGTTTTAACCATAAAAATGATCTATCGATCCGGTCGCGTGATTATTTCGTTACGATCGTTTTCGTAGTTTCCTTCGTCGATTATCGAGAAACGGAGTTTCGTTCGCGTATCCGAAAACGTGTGAAAATCGGTTTAACCGGTACAATTTCGCCGTGGCGACATTTCCGCCGATTGTATCGATACAATAGCTCCCCGCGACATCCCGAAAAACAGTTTCCTTATTAGTTTTGACGTTATCAACGAACGGCGTCTCGAAACGGTAAGCACGTCTTTTTCGACCGCGAACGGAAATCGCGATAGTTTATGAGCGACAGGCGGCTAGCGCGTCCGGGAATATTAGGCTCCGTGAATAGGCCGTATTATTACCAAGTACGGTATTCCGTCACGTTACCCTAGTTGGGAAAAAACGATTCCGATACACTAAGCGAGTTCCGTATCGACGTCCGTTCGAGACGGTGTTTGCGCGAGTCGTACACGTTAATACAGTCGCCGGGGCGTTCGTTCAAACGAAAATAACGATAATCTAATTTTTGTTCGTAGGTTGCCCAGGGAACAAGCGGGGATCGTTTACGCTGTAATAATTCTAAAAATATTATTACAGGCGCGGTACGACGATAACGTGCGGAAACGGAAATAGTCGAATCGAATGGCATTTATATCGACGGACCCACGCGGGTCACGTACGATTTCGTACTTATCTAGAAATGTGTGACGAAGGTCGCGACGAAAACCGTTTCACGCCGTCGTACCCGTCCCGATTGTCGGCCGATTTTCACGCGTCGGCGTTTAAATTTAATCGAACGTACTTTTATATTTAATGAATGTATACGTTCGGCCGGTCGAAACCGGTTAAAACCGAACGTACAAAATAGTACGGGAAAATTCAACGGCGACGATTTTACGCGCGAGTTCGGAAGCGGGCAAGAACGGTTGTGGAAAGAGGTAGTTGAACGTCCCGATGATTGTGAGGACTGCCGGTTGATGTGTGTGTGTGTGTGTAAATGACGCGGGTGATCGGACCAAAGTGGCCGACCACGAATAGCTGGGAAAATAAGGCGAAAATTTACGCGCGAGTCCGTCGTTTTTACACACCTATTCCGCCGCCAACGTTGGAAAACTCGCGCCGCCCTTCCGATAATAATAATAATAATAAAAAAACGCGCCCGCGATTCCTTCCGTTTCGTGTTCGGCGTATTCGTTCCGAAGCCGCGCGGATTTTACGACGCGCGTTTCCCCGATCGTCCATAATCACGACCCCGAACGTATTTCCGCTTTTGGAATTTCGACAATACCGCCGCGGTTCGCGTATATATATACACACACACACACACACACGAGGGCGATCCGATAAGTACATAGCGTCACCGTCCGATGGTGCCAGTCTCGCAAAAGAGATTTACCATCGTGTAGTATACATTCTCGTAGACGGCTACTGTCAACATTTCAGACTCGTAGTTTTGTTTCGACCGCGCGCGATAAATCGCCACTTTTCCGAAATTTTCCTTTTTCTTTCGTAAGTATTTATCGGACCGTATATACAACCGCCCGAACCTATCGTCCAATTGTTTCCGGACTTCCGTCGGTACTCGCGTACGGACAAACGGTAGCGGACGTGTTGTCGACGGTTTCCCCCGTGCGCGACGCGTAATGGTGGAAGTTTTCGAAAGCGACGCGGACACCGAGTGCGCGGAAAAGTCGTATCAAATAACGTCCATTGTGTTCGTAATGATTAAATAGCGTTCTTTTTTCTTCGACGAGAGAACACAAGACCTCGCCGTTTGCGGCCGCACGGCGTCGGCAACACAATAGCGTAAAATTGTACACGACGTTCGGAATTCCGGCGGGCATTCGGCGAATAATGAAATGACGTTTGGCCGAAAACGGTCGTTTCGTTTTTACGTAGATAGGAATGGGGGGGGGGCAACCTAATGAAATCGATTTGAAACGAAAAAACGTCGGTAGGTCCGTCGAGTTATTCGCTCGGGTATTCCGAATTCCGACGTGGCGCCAGTAATCTGTTACTATCCTAAGCCGCGCGAACCATTCGTAAACGTCCAGTACGCGTGTATTGGGTATCGGCGACGTTGGCGTTATAACGACGAAATAAAGCGGCGGCGCGAAAACGGAATTTCGTTTACACCCGTCCGGCACCGCAGGCGGATATAGAGAATACACGCAATCATTGCTCGGCGAACGCGATCGTAATACGAAACGCGTTTTTCGTGTCGAAACGACCAAAACAAACGAAAATAAAGCCGGCTCGTATTTTGCGAAACGATACTCGCGTCCGTACTGTAATTCGAATACGTCGTACTCGGCGACGGATGTGTGTATACGTATCCGATATGTCGGACGCCTAAAATGATAATAATAACAATAATAATAATAATAATAATAATCGAAGTGATAAATATTATTATAGGATAAGAAATGAATATATATATATATATATAACAGGAAGCGTAGGAGTAGCGTCGATTATAAATAAAATGAGGGAGAATAGACTTCGATGGTTTATGTTATGAGGAGAGAAGATTCGAAAGCGGTAAGTACAACTATGGAATTAAGCGTGGATGGGGAAGATCATAGAAGTGGTTGAACGGGATTGTTACGAGGACGTGTGTGCGTGAATGATGCGGGAGATCGAGTCAAGTGAAGGACTGAGGGGGCCGACCCCGAAAATTGGGAGAATAAGGCGAGGAGAAGCGATAAAAACGTTATTCCCGAATGGCTGGAAACTAAGAGAAAAACGTTTTCTTTTCGGACGTATCGGCGGTACTCTATCGCCGTGCCCTCGAAACACGAGAGCGGAAACGAGCCGAACGAAACAGCCGTAAAGTTACCGTCGACGTATTCGGGTAATTTTTCGTATTTCCCAAGGAACGTGGTACAATCTAGTAGTAGTAGTTAGTATACCATTTTCAGAATAAGAACGCATCGCGGTTGGGCACCCGAATGATCGCCGGAGAATCTTTCAGGCCCCCTGCCGGACGTTTTTGGATATTAATTGTTGCCGGTCGATGTCGTCGTAATTAGACGACGACAATTGTAATAGATCCCCGCGCCGCTTATTACGCGGAGTACTAAAAAAAATGACCCGCCGGCAAGTGGAGGGCAGACACGCGCGGACGTGGCGCGATTTTAGTCCGACGCCCGGTGCGCTCATATTCCGAAAATGGTATAGTAATAAACGGAACGACGATTTATCTCGTCGCTAAGGTGTACAAAAATAACGAGCCGGCGAAACCGGGCTGTTTCCGCGACAACGACGTGCCGGCCATATCTGGACGCGCTGTGTACGAAACGTTATCCGTGACGTTTTCGAGATTTCCGTCGTTTCGATTTGTCCGTTACCGGCGCGCGCGTTTCTCGCGTAGAAAACGGGCGTACTTGCTAACTACGCTTTAAACGGACGCCTACAAACAACGTGCGCCGATTACGACCGGTTTTTGGACATTTTGTTTCGAAAATCGCCAAGTGGCTCGTCCTATACGGTGGCCGCAGCGTCGTCGTTTCGGGCGAGACGAACACGAATAGGTCGCGACGGACAAGCGAAAACTACAAACGGTTTTGTATAAAAGAACGTTAAACACGGCACCGCCGAGTCGAATATTCCCGCGACTTGGTGAAATTCAGCAGACGATACTTGTTTTCCACTATCGTTTTATCCGCCGGCTGTCGTTATTCGTACGCTCGACGGCCGATAGACGATTCGATTATATTAAAACGACGTATATTGTTCACGCGTGATAAAACGAATAACAATATTATCGAATAAGAAAAAAGCGACTCGGCCGCGTACGAAAAAAAAACAATAACCGCTCCACGTTTATTCGTTTATACGTTCGGCGTTGTCGTAAACGACGATTTTCGTTACGTTTAAAACGCCGGAATATTTTCCAAAAAAAAAAAAAAAACGAAAAAACCGCGCGTACACGTGTATTACGAGGAGACGAGATAATTTATTTCGCGTACAGTTTTGTTTGGACAATAACAACGGGAGGGACACGCGTTACGGAAAACGGTGGTGTGTTCGGTATCGAAAGTTGGCGAAATTGTACAAAAACCCCCGTCGATTGATTCGTAATTCGATTCGTCTAAGGAACAGCGCGATTTACTACGGGCGAACGAATAAACACGACGATAATTGATCGCTTTTGTATCGCGTTCGAAGAATTCTTAAATCGCGCGTACTTGTACGCGTTGCCGCGTATTATCTCGCCGAACGAAAATTATGTAAGAAGTTCAATTTACGTAAATTTTATCTTTTAAGTGAACGCGGGGGAGGGGGAACATAAAAAAAACGCGATATCGGTAACGGGCCTCTTGTGACATCGAAATCGTAACAGCCCGACGAAATTGAATCGTCGAACCGTCCATAGTCGGTTTTCTATAATCCGTCGGGGCCTTTAGTCGTTTCGTCCGTGTGACGTTCGGCTCGGAACGAGAGTGAAACCGTTTCAACTGAAACCGATACGTACAAAGTATTCGTTAAGGAGTCCCCCGTTGTTTCCGATCCATTTGATCAAGACGATTGGGTCCGCCGCATTTACCGGTTCTATTGATATTCAGACACGAGAATAAGTCGAGAGTAACAACCGGCCGATTGTAAGATGTCATCAGAACGTTAGCACGTCTTCACAGATACGCACGATGCGTATCAATTGCTCGCGTGTGTTTGTGTACTTATGCGTGTGTTTGGACGGTACAAGCAACACAAATCACAAAAATCGAAACGGAATTCGTTTTTCTCTTTCAAAAACGCAACTATCTGCTTAAAATACGCCGTTCGACGTGTGTACGGTGACCACGAGACGAAAGTAAACAAACGTGCCTCCCCCCCGGGGTTGTGCGGATTGACGTTCGCGCAAAACGAATATTCCGTCGAACCATTTCGAAGAAAAATCGAAAATGCGTGGCGACCACTCGTCATGCTTGAGGAAACTACGGACGAGAGACGTCGTCAGGTGGATTTGAAACCGACGACGGCGTTGAGCGTTCGACGCAGATACGCGACTGCGAAATTTCGTGAACCGTGTGCGGGAAGATGGTGGTGATGGTCGGACGGTTATGGACGAGAAATCGTACGTTCGCGATCTGCGCGGAAAACGGTACGGGAAAAGGTCGAAAATAATAGCCCGCTGGAAGTCGCGCGACAGCAAAATGTTGTACACGTGCGGCCGCCAAACGTTTGGCGACGGTTCCCAGTTGGACCAACACACGGGGTACCCCCCACCCCGCGGGCACGTCGAACCGCACGAGTGCGACGCGTGCGTAATAGAGTCCTGCCGGCGATTCGCCGTCGTCACGAAGTTAACGAACCGGCCGCATACGAACGACGTGACCAATACGCCGACCGAAGCTCGAGCGCCGGGCCACGACGATTACGGCGCCGTCGTCGCGGTGTCCGACGAATGGCGGCGGCGAAGACGACCTCGTCGTCGCGTTACCGCGCACGGAAACCTAAAACGGTGAACGCGTGTTGTAGTATCATGAAACGGTCGTCGTTGAATTCATTTTGAACTTTTATTTATGGAAACGACCATACGGACGACGCGACACGCGTATAAGACGACATTTATACCCGAATTCGTTACCCGATTACGTTCGCCGTTTATTGATTAATATTATTATAACGGTGTCCTACGACGATTTGTTAATAATTGTCAACGAACAATAAATATACGTCACTATAAAAATATTCGAATATCAAACGTTATCCAAACAATATAAGAACACGTGACTTAACACGAGGTTATAAAATAATATTCCAGAGCCTATTTTATAAAATACAACGCGCGCGCACACGTCCTCAATAATGAATATAGCACAAATAGGAGAAAATAACGTATCTATAGTGTAAAAGTACGATACGCTTTTTACGTCGTTTTCTTTTTCTTTCGGCCTACGTAACATCTATGCGTCATTATTCTGTCATGACGCTTACATGGTGACGCGACCGTGAAATTTTACCCTCAACGCGCGCAAAGAAGTTTCACTTCAAAAATTTTAGTTTTTCGTTATTATCGACTAAACGCGTACGTCTGGCAGGAAATTACGTTTTTTCCTAAACGTTTTCGGGGTTTATCGGCCCTCTCCCTCCGCGCGCCGGTAGTACGGCACAGGAAGAGAACGTTTTCGAAACGAACAACGGTGGCGAACCGCGCAAAGTCCTACGCACGTTCGTGGCTCGCTTATTTTCGTACCGGCGTTGGCTGTCCGTGGGCACGCGCACGGTCCGGTGGAAAAGCGGAAAGTTTTTTGCGCGCGCCCGTTGAACGGCGACCGGCGTACGTAACGACGGATAACCGACCGACCACCGAGTGATCGTCTGGCGTTTGCCCGACGTCGTACGCGCCGATCCCGCTTGACATATTTCACGGCGACGGCCGTCTGGGGAGGGGAGCGTGCTAACGGAACGGGGAGATTGGCCGACCAAACACCGACGGCCAGTGCTTCGGTACGGTGTGTCCCCGGTCGGTTGTCGAGCGGTTCGTTCGTTTGGCGTGTGTGTTTGGTGCGCGCGTGTTTGTTCGCCGCGATTATTAAACCGTCGCCACCACGGCGTTTTCGGTCATTTCGTCGCCGGTATAAACCCACGTGGTCGTCGACGACAACGGAACGTGTCCGGTGATGCCCACCGAAGCTACTGCGACCGGGACGACAGGTGGGTACGCGCGCGCGTCTCGATTAACGGACGGACGAGTGTGTCGCCGCAACCGATGGACAGCGACGATACAGGCGGTTACTGTACGAGTAAAATTCGGAATATCCGTACGGAATCGCGTTTTGCCGCGGGCCGATTAACGTTTTATTTTACGGCCTACAGAAATCGGCGACGGCGGGATTTCGTATTTTCGGGCGGCCGTCGTCAAATAAACGTACGAGAAACCGGTACCCTTTTTTTGGGGGCAATGGTAAGCGCGCGATTCGTCGAATTGGAAAAACGGCGTACGGTCGTGGGTTCCGACCACGGTCCCCTTCGGCCCCACCACCACTTGTACGATTTACCACGGGCGCGTAAATGACCTCGAACGTTTTGGCGTCGGTCGAATGAGAAAAACCGTAAGAACGCGCGCGCCAAAACGTCGTCGTGTGTAAACGCCGACGTGTCGTATTATTATTATTCGCTCGCGCGTTAGTTGTCTACGAGAATAGGACCCGTGAAATAGAACAACGGACGTTTTTTCTTCGCTCGCCGCCGCCCAAAACGAGTTTTTCGTTTCTGGGCCGACGAATTCGCGCCGGCGGTGTTTGTCGACCGAAATGACGTAGTCGTTACCGGTGGAGTACTTAGACCTGAATTTCGGTAGATGGGGGGGGGGTTAATTTTTAAATAAATAAATCGGACGACACCAGCGAAACAAAAAACACGTTGTAAACTTTAATAGATTATTCGTTTTTAACGAACACGTTATATATGTATAACACGTATTGAAGTTTACTAAAAAAAATTTTAGTTTTTCGTTATTCTCGACTAAAAATGTACGTCTCGTGAAAAATCAATTTATTTTTTAAATTTTGGGGGAGGGTATTTTTCTTGTTAGTACGCTACAGGTCCGTTACACTTGTCCGCGGCGATTTTTAATAGTGTCCGACCACGGGAGCGTTTTGGTTTTTCGAAACGCCCGCGGTAAGTGAACAATATAGATAAGCCGCGAACGATACGCGTCGCGCAATACCGCATAACGTCTGACGACGACGGTGCCGCACGGTTTTTTTATTCGTAAAAATAATACGAAAACGACGGTAATAATAATGTTGACGCAATATATAGCGATTATTTATAAAATAAAGTGGACGATTGGAAAATGGAAACGCGTGTTGAATCACCGGCGATAAGACGAGCGCGCGTTTTACGTACGGAACGTCGTGTGTGTACAGTTCTCGAGCGTTTACGATACGCGGCGACGGACAACGATTTTATCTCGCGGCGATATATTGTCGTCGACGTGACTAACAACGATGCGGTGACGAACAAGACGGCTAGTCCGTGAAAACCGAAACGGCGGTAACCGTCTCGTTCGGGGTGTCTATCCGTCAATCGGATATGTGTGCGTGTGTTCGGATTTTTGGTTTTCGGTTTTTTTTTTCGTTTGTTTGCTTAGAAGATAGAGAAAATCGTCGAACGAGTTCCGTTCACCGAACGGAATGATTTTACGTTTTTCCACTCGCCGGGGGTATCCGTTCACGACAGTCACGTACTTAGACACGAATTTCCGCGGGAAATTTATTTAAACAAATAAATCGGACGACCCTAACGAAACAAGAAACGCGCTTATAAACGTTATTTAGTTCGTTTTTAACATATATGCCCATAAGGCGTATCGAAGTCTATAAAAAATCTTTTAGTTTTTCGTTATTATCGACTAAAAATGTACGTCTCGCGAGAAATAAATTTTTCTTAAACATTTTCAGGGGGGGGTAATTTTCTCGTTAGTACACGACACTGGTTCACGAATACGTTATTATAACGGTCCGCCGTTTTTATATTTAACGAAAAAAATACCGGCGTACGATTATAATACGGCCCGGCGGCGGTGTATTATTTTACAACGCGCGACTTCGCCGAAACCATAAACGCGGCCCCGACTTACGGCGAAAAAAAAGTCCAATTTGTTTACGACTTGTACGAGTTCCGCGGCGGCCGGTTGACCCGAGCGGACACCCTGTAACCGAAGTCGTTCCCGGCCGGTGGCGGTGAGAAGACGTGTCACGGCGGTTTACGTACGTCGCGCGTGTAGTACACACTTATCCGGGCATCTGGCCGTCCAACGTACGTAACGCACGGTCGAATTACGGCTGCCGTATCGTTTCCGTTACGTTAATTAACGCGCACGCCGAAAATAGATTAATATATAGCCCCTGCGCGCCCGTCCACGTGTACCGGTTTGGACGAGTGTTCTGTATGTGAATGAGAGACCGACAACAACACGCGACGCAAAAACCCGTGTCGTTGTTCTCGATCGTCGTCGGTCCCGATCGATAGCGAGACGGGTTAGGTCGTAAACGGACGGCGGAAAATGCACCCCCAAAGTGTGCGCGTTTACTTTGTCGACCTCGTACGATCGATTTCGCTACCAGCCGCCGTCGCCGAGTGAATTTCGTTTAATCGCGAGACCGGAGTCTGCGGGGTTGAAATCACTTTCGGCCGTCGACCGTGTTTAACGAGTGAGTCACGCGGTGGTTCCCGGGCACGATATGAGTCATAGCCCGGGACGGCGGCAGGGGGGGACGTTTGATTTTCGGATGGCCAATAAACGCCACCACAGCGGCGTCATCCGCGTATGTGGACGAAACGCGTTTCCACCGTAAACGCGAATTACACGTTTCTACACGGCCGGTAGCGATTCGTGCGCAATCATCCGCGACGTCCGTTCGGGAACAACGAACGTGTGTTATTCGGCTATCGATTTTTCGCGTTTTGTCCCAAACACATTCCGGGACGTTTCGAAGACGATCCGTTTGGTAAACGACGGCGGTCGAGGCTAACGGACGAGTTACGCGGGCCCCGATTATTTAACCGGCACGCGATCATCCGGTTACGAGAAATGTCGGAATTCAAAATACCACGTTTTCGTTATTATTCGCGTCGCCGCCCGGCACCAGTGTCGTCACGGTAAACGGTCACGTACACCGTACCACTTGTTTTAAAACGTAGATCGTGATCGAACACCGATACGAGTTGTTGTTAGGCCAACCGTCGAATCGTCAACGGGAGGGGAGAACGTATAGAATACTCACGGGGAAATTCGGAAAATCGCGGCTTTTTTCCTCGTTCGAAAACAACGTCTAAAATTGAATACTCCTCCTCCTCCGCGCCCCACCGAGAATGGGAGAACAATTTTTCGGCCACGGTTCGTCGTTGAAATTCCCGAATGTTCGATCGCCGAGTACGCGGTCAACGTTTGCACGTGCGTTGGGACCGTACGTTCTCGTACAAAACCTCGAAACGACTATTTCAACGTCGAATTTTTAACGTCCCTCTCGATCGGTCGCTACTTAATAAGAACCCTTCGTAAATATCGTCCCGAAAGCCGAAAATCTCGCGGTCATCCGTAACGTAACTGTCGCACTATGGCGACACCGAACGAAACGGGGAAAACGAACGGCGAATTTCGCGAATTTTCGACGCGTTCGTGAACGAATTTGCGGTGACCGTCGTGTTTGGAGTTGCACGTAAACGTATTGCCCCGGGCGAAATATTTCGGATTTTCGTAACGAGAAACGAAACCGAGCAATTTTCGCTCCGCGAAAACCCGAATGGTAATATCGAAATCCCCGTATACAGCGCGGTCGCTACGACGAAACGTCGCGTAGTGCCGGTTAATATCGTTCTCGGCACGGGTTTTCGTCGTTAATATAAACGACAGATTCAACGATAATCGACGTTTATTAATTCGGTTGCCGAGCGAGCGACGGGACGGCGAGATGTGATATTTACGTAAACGGAACCGGCGAACAGTAATACTACTAAACGCCGGGCGTCGGTTTTTTTGTGCCGTCTAATGAAAAAAAAACGCACCGAAAACGATTTCTCTCGTTTATATTCGTACGACTCGTTCGCGCCGTCGATTAATTAATAACCGAACCGCGCGACGAAACGGCGACGCGTAGTAGTAGTTTCTATCTAATTATGTTCGTTTCGTACTCGCGGATTACGTAACGTGTAGTATAACAATGCCAATTATTCGCCAACTCCAAATAGCGCGCGCGCGCGACTTTCTCGACATTTCGTTAAAGTACGCGTACGCGCGGACGTTTAGAAAACTATCGTCGCCCGCGCCGTTTTCGTCCATTAACCGAAATTGGGAATTTCGAAAATGGAAAACGCGCCGAAAATTCGACAAACCAATACGAAAACGTCGGTTTCGCAGTTCGGGCGCGCGAACGGTCGTACGACGGCGTCGTTTATTTCGCGGTCGCGTTCCGTTTTCACTATCCTAAACGGGCGCGAAATGTGAAACGTACGCACACTATGTGTCCGCGGCAAAGGAGGCGTCGCGCACGAATCGTCGTTTCGTTTCGACGATACGATTCGCGTCTCTCGCCGACGTTAAAACGATAATACCGGAAACGCACGAAACGGCGGCCGTGTCTCCTCTCCCGGTCGTGTTTCGGACAAAAATTCGCGTTTTTCGCTCGTAAACACGACGGTCGCCGGCAGACTTGTTACGTCGGCGGCACACGCGTCGTCATTCGACGGTAATATTATTACTTCACGGAGAGAACGAAACGTCGAACGCGCGCGCGCGCCAGACACGAACGGTTCACCGCATCCGGGAACGCTACGTGATCGCGGGTCCGGGTGAGAACTTTCATCCTTGGGGGGGAGGGAGGTCGTCTCGTAATATTCGTTCGGCGGATTTCACGTGTTCGCGTACATTACGGACACGCGTCGACGCGATCAGTTCGACCAATTTGGCCCTATCGCACTTAGGTAACAGGCGCAAGAGAAAATTCTTTTCGAGTACTGTACACAATAATGACGACGCCCGTCGACCGATAACGGTTTTTTTTAAGAAACGAACGTACGGGACGTTCCGTAAACGTGCGTAGTTACGACCACGTAATAACGACGATTATTATTACAATCAAATAGAAACGGACGAATTTTGTCGTTAGTAATTCGGGAAAAACTCCAATCGGATACTCCGTCGACCGACCAACAACGGTCGTAATTACGTAATTCGCGGGTCGAGGAGGTGGGGCGTATTTAGACATTTCGTTTTATTTTTTTTTTTGTTTCGGCGAAGCCCGTCGGTAAGTTAGATTCGCTAGACACGTAATTACGTCTAAAAAAGGACTTGATTAGGGATTTCGAAAGGTTCGGATTGGTATATCAGTAGGTCTGAGTCACTCTTATATTGGTCAAGGCCTACCGTTAGCCGGCATGGAAGCCAAAATGGAGGAACGCGCCGGGTTTGATCCACCGACGTCAACTTAAAATCTTGTCGATACCACGGGGGTACTACGGCAGTCGGCTTTCCGCTTCGTAGGTAGGTGCCCCCCCCCACATTGTGCCTTTCTTGGCTGAAACATGGTGGCTGTGGGACCAGCGCCAGATAGTAGAAACCCACTCACCCTGTGGGGTACAGGGGTCCAAACGACGATCGTCGTCCCGGTCCAAGAATAGGACCTTCTACGGTTCGGCGCTGGTGGTCCCTACGACGACCCGTGATGATTTTTGTCACGAACGACGGCGTACCTTGAGTAGCGCCTAGCGCCAAGAGAAGGCACGTCGTGGAATGGTTCAGCGACCGTCGTCGGTAAAACTTCGCCAAGTATTTGCCGTTCGTCGTAACATCGAACCGCGCGAATGGACGCCGTAATACGCGAAACGTTTGCCGTTTACGAGCGTATCGACATCACGCCGGGGCGTCCTACACGAAAACGGTTTCGACAATTGCGCGCCGTCGTCGTGGTGTCTGTGGGAATACCACTGGTCCGAGACGGTGGCGAATAAATCGAATCGGCCGGTTTCGAGGACCGCGTCTACGGTAAACGAAAGTACCGCTGTAACGTGCGTAATTTTTTCCACGCGCCATTTACGCTCGTGCGTCGCGGAATGGTCGCCCGTGCAATTATTTATTACCCGCGCGTACGGTAAATGGACTACACGCGCCGCCGACGGGAAGCGAACGGCGGCGGTTCCCGACGTATACCATTCTCCGGTCGACGGATCGAATAATTCGTACTCGCGTATCGACTGATCCACGACGGCGCCGGGTGCTCGTACCGCGATCGTTGTGTGCCGCCGCCCGCTCACGGCCGTGACCGGGCGATTGTTTTTACGTTTACCCGGCGAACGTCCCCGGACGCGGCGGTCGTTTTATGACGTCCCGTCGCCATTAACCTACTGTGTCAACGCGACTTTCGCGACCTATACGCCGTGTATCGTTTTTGTTTCTTTTGCCGATACGACGAAATCCGTCGATCGAACGATGATATCGATCTAACGCGATTTCGAATTAAAATTTTTTTAACATCGCGTTCGTTAAAAACGAATAGTCTATTCGAATTTATAACGCGTCTTGTTTCGTTAGGGCCGTCCGATTTATTTATTTAAAAATTGACCCCCTCCCCTTCGGAAATTCGGGTCTAAGTACGCCGCTGGCGCGTTGCGCTTTGTTTCAACCGGGACCAGTCACGGATTGGGGCCCGCGAACGCGAATGATATTTTTTCTCCCCGGTCGAAACTGGATAACGTCGGGATTTACGTAAACTCGCGGGCGGTTATTTATAGGCGGTGTGTTTTGTAGAAAACCCCCGTCGGGGTACGCCGACGAATTACGCGCTCGTAAATATCGTCTATATCGAACGACGTTCGTGACGAGAAAGACGAAATTTGTCACGCCGGTCGCGACACGACCGACTTTTACACGGTCGTCCGTAGAATACGTGGCCGGTGTACGTGAACGGACTGCCGACGACGCGTCGAACGAATGTACGGTATTGTCGATGGCCGCCGCGTTCGCGCGCTGTATTCGCTCGTCGAAGGTAAACGCGTATTTCGGTTAACGCGCGTTTCGCGATCGGCACGTTTTGTCGGTATTCAGCGGCGCGGCGAACACGCGAGAATTGCGCCACGCCGTGGAATTTGGTGGACGACGTGTTATCGTTACGCGCGACAAACGCAACGTTTTCGAAACGTTTCGCGGGAGAATCGAAATCCGTCGGAACGGGCGCGCTACGATTTAACGAGAAACTAATCGATTCTTAATAATCGTCCGATACGGACGACGGACGGGTATAATAAAAATCGGAGGGACCCGTTTATACGGCCGCCCGATTTCGAAACGAGATGCGTTAAGTAATTACGCGGCCGCGCGTGTCTGGCAATAGCGCGCCACAATAATCACGAAACGAGCTCGACGGGTCGGTTTTAACGGAGACGACGACGAACTGTCCGAGAAACGATTTTCGTTTTCGGCCGTCCGGCGGCCGGCGTTATTTCGTTCCTAACGAAAGTTGTCGATAATATCAAGTTCGACGCGTCATCGTCTCGGGGCGCGACTCACGTCGTGATTCACGTACCGGTTTTGTATTTTTCCCGCGTTTCTCGACGTAACTTATATTACGTCGACCGTTCGCGACGCGCGTTCGAAAACGTCGTCGGTTTATCGATTATATTTCGATTATTCGGCGTCGCGAAATGAACGCTTCGCCTCCTACCCCCTCCCTCCCCCACGAACACACACCCAAACTCGGGTGCACAGTAAAGCGCCAAAAAGGTTTCGTTTCGGCGTCGTTCCCGTCGAATTCCGGAATCGAAATCGTTTCCCGTGGTCCCGATCGGAGTCGTCTCCGAGGACAACCGGCAGTCTTCGACCATGCCTTTCTAGAGATGGCTTAACGACCTAACCGATCGCGAATTGTCGTAAGCGTCCTTAACTGGTACACGCGATATGTACTCTTTGACGTAGCGATAAAATACCGTTGGTCGCGCGTGTGTAACATATACGTATTTGGCGAACGAAATAAAGGGGAGGGGGAACGAATGTTGGACACGAATCGCGCGATAGGAATGTTCGCGCGGTCACGAAGACGACGTTAGTGTTACTACTCTTCATACGAACGCCGGCGGGCTGCCGTAAAAATAATATATAACGGGTCCGCGATCGCGGTGGCCCGGACGGGTGACGGACGGAAGAGAGAAAGTATATATATATATATATATATACACACACAAGGTCGGGCGGAATCCCGCCACGAATATTTTCGAACCGTTTTACTATTTTCGGTAATAATGGTCGTCGGCGGAATTTTCCGCAACGTTCCGCCGGTCGTCGAACGTATTAAAAACGTACGGAAACAACGACGTACCCGCGCGCTACGTTAACGGCGTTCGCCAATTTCGTTCTCCTCTGTTCCCCGGACTGGCGGTACGAATATTTTCGACGCGTTCGACGTGCTTTTTCGCCGAACGAAGAACACGAACGTATCTTGACCGGTGGGCGAAGGTTTTAATTTTAAATTTAACGAAAACGCGCGCGCGTCGCGGACGATCGAACGGGTGACCGATAATAAATATATATTACGTCGGGCGACCGTATCGTCCGTTTTCCGTTCGACTCGAGTTGGCCCGCGCTCGGGAGTAAATTGACCGTAAACCGTCTCCGGCGAGGGCGTGCCGCGTTCCGACCGGTCGGTCGAGCGCGGTATTTTTGTTATTCGGATAACGCGGCCGCGTTCGCTTCCCTATTTCGCGTCGTCGTTCGTTTGATTTCCGAACTCCGTCGTCGTACCGATCGCGTTCTATTTTAATGTACGGCCGTGTACCGAAGAATCGTTTTACCGCGGCGCCGTTTAATTTTCCCGTTTACCGACCGACAACCGCGGTACCGTAACGGAATACGGACGACACAAATAATATAAATAAGGCGGCGACCACTTCGTGAGAAACGCGAGTTACCGTTTTCTCACGTACCCACGTACCGCGTTTACCGCCGTCGAATAGTGAAAGCAATTCCGTTTCACTTCTTTCGGATTTCCTCGCGTCTGAAAATCGCTTCCGCGGCGAAACCACACACGCCCTGTCGTGCCTATCGACTTACGGTCGCCTTTCGACAATAATCGAATCGCGTATATCATCGGGCCGTTACCGTTATTAACGAAATTTCTATTCGAATCGGCCGGCGAAACTCGCTCGAATTATGGGAACACGCGCGACGAATTTCGTTCGGCGCCCGCGATTCGAAGCGTTTCGATTATCGGTTTTAACGATGCGAGTACGACGTCGAAATCCCGGTTAGGTTACCGAATCGGACAATTATACGTATTTGTAGCGGACGAAAATTGGGAAAAAGCGTTCGTCAAACCCGAGGGCGGTTCCGTACGGTCCGAGTAATATATTCGTTATATATCGAAGAGAAATTACCTAAACGGGAAGAATTCGTTTCGACAAATCGGTGTCGCCGGGTACGGACGCGTACGTGAAGTTACCGCCGCTCCCCCTCCATCACCGTCGACTTTCGTTTTTTACGGGTTCCCTGACGATTTACGAATTCGGGAACTACATTTACGATTATTCACAATTTGTCCGGAGTCGATCGAATAATAAAGTCGGGGCGGAGACAACCGGCCAACTTTGCGTACGTCGAGACGACACGTGTGTGTGTGTGTGTGCAGTAACCGCCAACCCGTCGGCGTATTGCGAAGAATGTACGGGCTCGGGGGGGCCGTTTCGGAAGCGAAACGCGGAAACGCGAAACAATGACGCGAGAATATCGGCCGTTAATTAGCGCGGTTGCGTAAAGTTTCGACGACGACGAGCGGTGTATATCGTACACGTTATACGTCGTTTCGACATGTAATTACGACGAGAGCGCCGCGGTCCGGAATTAATATCCGCCGCTTTTCTCGGGCACGCCGCGGTCACGGGGCAATTTTCGCGCCGATAGTAAATTACGTGCTTATGTATCGTTATGGGCTGCCGCCGCCGTCGTTGTTTACGAAACCGTCGCGGATTATTATCGTCGGTGAACGCGATAAGGCGCTAAAGTATTTCGATAATGCGCGAGACTTCGAGACAACGACGACGGCTATGGAAAAATACCATCGCACACCTCCGGCCGCACCCACCGCCACCTAACGTCGACGCGGCGCGCACGTATTCCTTTCTCGGTTGGACAACGCGGATAGCGTTGCCCGTTATTTATATATCGACCCGGAGAGTCCGGTGGTAGCCTTCGGTCGTAAATGTTTACCCGAAAACCGCGTTCCGAACGAACGGTAGAAGTGTTTACGCGTACAACGACCGAGTAATCCGCTCGGCCCCCACTAATCCCCTCCTCTAACCAACGCTAATGGAACACGTTACACACGTGTCGATATTAGAACTATTGTCGCGTAGGTCGACGTCGCGTTATCGTCTCGTCGCGCGTGTGTTTTTAATGGTTTTCGTCGGTTACCGGTTGTTCCAGAGATCGTTAAAATCGTCGAATCTTTTCCTCTCTGACCGCACTTTCGTTACCAAAATCGAACATTCCTCATCGTCAACTAGACACATACTCGCACGAATACCCCTGTCTGTCCCCGTCCCTCTACTATTAACGACATACCGACGACTTCCAAAGGGGACATCTCTCTCACTATTCGCCGACTTCACTATCGACAAAAAACCAAGACGAGCTGCCATACAAACACCAACTTCACCTGGCGTTTGGCTGGTTCCTAACCGCTCAATTAACTGGTCCAAACAAGCAAAATACCTCGGCGTAACAATTGAACGCAAACTCGCTTTTGATTAGAGACTGACATAACCAAAACAGTTACTCAGCACCCGCGGAATACTCTACCATATGCTCAACAGGAAAAGCCCTGTTCCTAACGAAACGAAACTCAACATATTCAAACTATATGCAGGATCCACTTGAACGCCCTTCATCGGTCCCTCATAATGGAAACGTATCGAAGCCGTCCACAACGTCGGTATCCGTACGGCATATACTTTGCAACACTATCGTCGACAATTCGGTCTTTCGAAAATCGACGAATTTCAATTCAATCCGAGGACTCTATTCAAACAGAATCCAGAACGATGTTCTACAGAAATTCCTTTCCCAACCACGGGCGTCACACCCGTCCACTTGGCAAAGCCTACTCACCGACAGCCACCAAACATAAACCGTACCCAATAACGTGGACGGGCCAACTTAAAATCACTGGCTAACTCCCTTCACTCTTCCGTCCGCTAGAAAAGGCCTGAGAATAGTAAACGGCGCAAAGAGTTGCTCGTGAGACAATTCGTTCCGGACGATATTTGTTCGCGTTGAAACGTCCTCCAATACCTACTATTGTATTGCGTCGAACGTTTTTCGACCATTTTCCCGTTCCTATAAACGGCAGGTACGCCGTATAAATACAGTATCGGCCGTATATTTTCATTTCGAATTTCCGCTTTATAATAACAACGTAGACCGTTTTCGGCGGTCACGCGTCCGAACGATCACCGGTCCCCGTGTCGAACGTCGCGTGGGATATTCATTTATTCGGTCGTCAGTTACCGACAATTGTCGTCGTAGATCGGCCATTACGCGGAGCACGAAAATATCGTCCGGCAATGGTCAGCGGTGCAGGGGACGTGACACACGCGCGCGCGGTCCGATTTCAGTCCGCCGCCCGTTCTTATTCGGAAAACGGCGGTATAGAGGCTCGGACCGAATAAAACGTCCGAGGCCCGGTGCCATTATAGAGGAGAAACGTCGTAACGCGCGTACGACGTTAGTGTTTAACGGCGGCCGTCGTTAAGCCGCGCGAGACCGGTTTATTACGAAACGACTTTTTCGTCGTGCACGGCCGATTGTTTAACAATATCGCGAACGCGGGACGACGATTGCGCGTCACGCCCGTGTGTTTACCGGTATTTTGTGGACGGAATGCCGCGTCGGTCGATGTTAATAACACGATTTGGACGGCCGTAGTGGTGGTTCGTCGTAATGATCGTAAATTAGAATCGTCCGGGCGAGCGTGTACGGCGATCGTTATTCGGTATTAATTAACCGTGGCGTACGGCGAATCGGACGTGAAAAGAGGGCGAACAGTCGCGTCGATTGTTCGCGCGACCGCTTGGGTTTCTTAGAAACGTAACGATAAACGGCGTACAGGAAAAAGAATTTATTTTTAGATTTTTATTATGTTTCGTAGGCGGGAGTTGTTTGATCGAAAGATTTTTCCGTACGTTTAAGTCGCGCGATAACGATAACAGTCGTGTATGTGTGTGGTGTACGGTTTATGTTACGAACGAAACGGGTAAAAACCGTATCGGCGCGATCGTAGGTCGACTATTCGATCGCCGTGGCGGAGTTAGCGGTGGGACGGGATGGGCGGCCAAGAACCGCCGCGGTCGTGTAAAATGAAACCGTAAGAACGTCGGTCGCGCCGCGTACGTAACAGTTTCGTTTAATTCGTCGCTAAGGATATAACACAACCGCGTAACGCCGTAACCCGATAACCGTAAAAAGGAAACGTAAAATGACCGTAGCCGCGAACTCGACACGGCGGATCGTTTAGCGACCGAAACACGAGCCACAGGCTTCGACGGGTTTACCGGCGTTTACGTCGCGACCGCGGTTATGGTCATCGGGGACACCCCATTATTACATTTGTCGCTCGGGTGACCATCAAAAAGCCGGTGTTTTCTCGCCGAGTCGAGAGAGATTCCGTGACGAAATGTTGTGCCCTAACTGTTCGACGACGATACCGGTAAAAAAAATGTATATCCCTATTCGTCCACCACACCGGTGGAGGGGGGGGGGTCGCTTAAATAGCTCGGGTGAATAGTGTACGCGAAAGACGATTGACGAAAGCGGGCGGCGGCTCGGTGTCCACCGGAAAGCGTGCTAACCGAAAAATTGAACGGGCGAAGGGAGTTCGCCGTACGGCGACGGTTGAAACCTCCGGGCGTGTTAAAAACGCGAAGAAAACGTTCGTACTTCTCCCAACAAACGATAGTATCTCGCCTCCCCTGCCCTGGCGATAACGTCGTTTTACTCGCCAAGTAAATGTACGCGAATCGAACGGCAGCCAGTTATGATACACGGACACGGCGCCAATACGATCGCGTGCGTGTATGATCGCAACGACCGGAAACCAGAGACGGTATTTTTCAAAATGCTCACGCGCGGTTGTATCGGACAGACGCCGAAGTTTTTCCGTTCACGCGCGTTCCGTACCTCGGGACGGAATTTTTGCGCGCGAAGCGCCGGTGATCTAGCGTACGTTTTTCGTAGTTATCGAACGTCCGCGTGAACCGGTGAACGCGTTTATTATAGGCCGATGGGCGGCGAATTGTTCGCCTTAAAAACGTTTTTTCGACAACGGCGACGCAACGTGTTCGGGACGTCGCCACCGATTATTATTATTATTATTATTATTCGTACGTGCCGAAAACGGTCCGTAGAAACAACGAGAAACGCGCGTACGGTTTGTTTTTTTGTCGCCTACGATAGAGTTTTTTGCCGCGCGTTATTCTTTTATACGAATAATGTTCGGCCATAGAAAAGGAACGTGTTACGCTAACGTACGGATAATATTGTTCAAGGTTAACGCCGGGTTTCGCCGCACAATGCCGCGATATCTTCCTAGTACCCGTACAAAAGGTAATATATAATACGCGTCGGGCGTTTCTTTTTCCGCGTTCGGTCCGTCGACGGTTTTTCACTAACACGGCCCGACGTATTGATCAGAAATATTCCCGTTCGATACCGTCGAGGCGGACGTAAACGGAGTTTCGTCGTTCCCAAACGGAGAACTCCAAGCGGCGAATATTCGGTCGACAGGCAGGGAAGAATACGTGTTCGCGTGTTCACCGACCGATATTACGAATAGGTACGCCGACCGTTTTTATACCGCGCGCAATTTTTTCACGTCGAAATCGTTCGCGAACACGACGAACACCACGTCGGGCCAAAGGGAACGAAGCCAACGCGTTTCGGCAGTAATTTACGCGCCAAACCGGCGGCGGGTATGTACCGCGTTTTGTGTAGATTAATTCGTCGCACGGCGGCGGCAGGTATATTCGCGTTTGCGAACGTCGCACGGTTTACCGAAACCCGAAATTCGTTCGCGGTTATAAATAATTTCGAAACGCCGTACGTGTACCACGTGTTCGGAATTCTCGTTTACCACCGTGGTTTGTAAATTGTAGCGCGCGTGCGTTTTACGACGGACGATTAATAATTTATAATCGCGAATACCGCGGATATCTTTGTGCTCGTTACGTTGTTATATCGCGCGACGCGGTTTCGCCGCGAACAAACAACGGTGTCTTAGTTCCGTTCGTGTACGCGTGGGTCGTAAAAACGGAACGAAAATTCGGAGCGGCCCCTGTGACGCTCGTGTTCGAATCGTCGACGACTCGCCGCGGGAACTTGAAAAGTATGTCGAACGTATCCGACGGGGCCCCGAGGTGTAGACGAAAAAATCGAAAAACCGAATTTTCCTCGTACGTTTTCCTATCCCCCCCCAAATCACAAACGGTTTCTAACGTCACGTAAAACGCGTGTCGCCCGTTCGAGGTCACGCGGCGCACATTATTCCGACATATCGTCGCGAAACGTTTTCAAAACGCCCGTGAATTTCGCGTTACGACGAAACAAAACGCTACGAACGCTCGCTAGAACCACCGCTTCTTCTCCTCCCTACGTCCGCTTGACGGTGGAAGCTGTCACGTACCGAAACTACACGTCGGTTTGTTTTGAGTTTTTTTTTTTTTTTAAAAAAAATCGTTTTTTTCCCCGCCACTTCATTCGCGCCGCCGAATCGTCGCGCGAATAATATTCGCCCGAGAGTTCGATGACACTGCCCGGCCGTAAGTGGTTATAACGCACGACGTGTACGCAACACATGTACGTATATTATTTGGTCGGGCGCGCGCACCACGATAATAATAATATCGACCGGAGGAGAGGTCTTTGCCACATGGCGGCGCGCGAGGCCTTCGAAAGGTTATCTCGCCACAGCCGCCGTCGTCACTCCTACAGCGTCGCACCGGACGGGCGAACGATTGTCAAACACCGATCGTTCGTAACTCCGTAGCTTTGCGTCGACGCGCGCCGCCGGTGGTGCCCAAAACACCGATTGCCCGAGGCACCGTCGCGGTTGAACGGTAAGTTCAAATCGGTTGATCTTTTGGTAGGTCCCGTTAGGTCGTCCGTCAAATTGTCGACAGAGACAACGTGCTCGACGAGAACCTCCTCGTCCCTTCGATCGTACGCCGACGGTGTTCCAAACACGTTTTACCGATTAGTGTAGTAGTATTCCCTCCCATTGAAATGACCGAAGACGAACGGGTAACGACGATTTATTCGTACGAGATAAAACGGTGTTCGGCCGTGAACGTTTTTGTAACGCACCTATCCCGACGGAGGGTTCCGAAAAGTGGCCTAGAATTTCTCGGCGGGTCAACCGCGTCGGATTCGGCCGAAAGAAAAAATTAACGGTTCGGAAAAATATTTCGACGGAAATTCGTTTTTTTCGCGAATTTAACTGCCGCGGGATTTGACGAGTGAACGAAAAACCGAACCCCTCCCCGGACGGCACGTATTCAAAAACGACAAGTCTTTTTTTCCGTCGTTTTTTTTTTTAGTTTTATTTTATACGTAATCGTTATTTTCCTATAACGTCGTAATTGTCCAGCTATATAGACGTTTCCGAAAGCTAATAACAACGATAATAAAAAATAAACCGACGTAAGTAGAAATTAACCGGTTGCGCTTACGCGACATATATATTCGGAGGACGATATTGTCGTCTAGCGCGCGTGCGCGCCCGTTATTATCGCGAACGACACGAAAGAATCTCGTCTCCTTCGACGTACACGGAAAAAGAGCCGAATCATCGCGCGTCGCCGAGGCGTGTTAAATACGAAACACGCGGCCCGATCGTCGTACACACACGACTAGCGTACCGACGACGAATGAACCGAACACGTGTGTTCGTAAACAATTTTTAGGTCCGGCGGTGTGTCTCGTTGAACGTTTCGACTCGCCCGACAACGTCGCCGCGCCGTCGTCGTCTTTTATATAAATATGGGCGGCGTATTTGTTTGTTGGCCGTCGCGTCGTGTCTCCCTCAATATTTCCGTGGACCGCGAGATGTACCCGAGACGACGACGACGACGACGCTCGCGCGTTTATTTCGGCGTGGTCGAAAACGTTCGGTACGGCGAAACGGTTCGTTTTCGATCCGGTCGGGACACGTCGTCGGTTGTACGAAATGTACGTTCCGTGTTTCGGAAACCTGTCCGTCGACCTTCGCGACGCGCGCCACGTGTACCCGTCGTCGTACGACGTTCGCGACGTAAATCCGTCGAGCGCGTGTGGTTCTCGCCCGGAATCACCTGCCGAGTTCGATTCGAATTACGCCGTTAATTTCGCGTCGAATTGGCCGAACGATATTCGGAAGGGTAGCGCTTTTTTGTTTGGCGTCCGACGATCACGCGAACGGCGTGAAACGCTGTTTCGTTACCCGATTGCGATTGCTTCGCGCGGCGTACGGAGTCGGACGATGTTTTTTCGTACTCGCGGCGTTTACGAGTCTAGTTTCGAAATGTTCCGGATCGAGGGCCGGGGTGTTAAGGGTTGGAGTATCGTTTGGAAACTATAATAGGCGTACAGCTCGGAGAACTGGACGGTTTATGAAACAAAAAGGACTATACGCGCGTTTTACACATTTTTCGGGTTTTGTTAAAACGACGGATTTCCATTTCGCAGGGACAACTCGACATAAGTACCGTACACGCCGCGAACATCGACCACGGTACGATTATTGTGGCGACGATGATAACGGAAACGGCGTCCGGCGGTGGCGGCAAGATAAGACGCACGAGCTTCAAATCCCGGGGCAGTGTCAATGGCGGTGGCAAAGGCTACCGGGCGGTACGGCGGGTGACTGTGCCGTCGAAAGTAGTGGCCGAACTGGCGTCCAAATTCAACGCGGTGGTGGTGGTGGACGCGGACAGGGGAGCCACGACGCGGGACATAATGAAAAAAGTGAACAAAACGCTCGCCAACAAGGGCGGCGGCGGTGCCGGGGTGCGAGCCACCGTGGAGAAATTTGAGTCTGTCGTTGAAAAAAGGCAGCAACCGGCCATCATCAACCGCGGCGGTAACCATATGGTGGTGGTGCGGACCAACTCGGACCAGCGGACGTCGTCGTCGTCGTCCATAGTGAAACGGCGCGCGGAACAATTTCAGTCGGGCAAGAAACCGTCGTCGAAACCGAGCATTTTGGCGCCGAAACCGAACTTGGCCGACTGGAAACGAGACGAGCGGAAGAGACCGGCGCTGCGGAAGGACGTCGGGACCGGGACGACCATTTCGTTGGCTGATAGACACCTGCTGAACAAAAAACACCAGCGGCTGTCCATCGCCAAGGATCCGGACGCGCGGTTGGAGAGCGTTTTGAACGCGACGCCATTGCCGGCACCGCCGTCGCGGGAGCATACGTCTCCGCGGGAACAATCGCCTCCCCGGGAACAATCGCCTCCCCGGGAACAATCGCCTCCGCGGGAACAATCGTCTCCCCGGGAACGATCGCCTCCGCGAGGACAACCACCTGCGCGGGTACAATCGCCGCCGGAGATTCGTCCGAAACCGAACAGTTCGTTTTTGCACGGCCGAAAAAGGCCGACGACAGCGGCGGCGGACGGACTTGACGGCCGCGACGACGGCGCCGCCATATACGAAGAACTGTGGGACGCGCAAACGTCGGTGGCGCGGACGATCGAAGCGCCGGCCGATCCGTCGCCAATGGCGGCCGAAACGCCGGCGGACCCGTCGCCCCTTGCCGACGCGGTCACGTTGGACAATTCGTACTACGACGGTACCGCGATCGATCATCACTACACCACCATCGACGGTGGCGGCGCCGGCGAGCAAAACATTTACGACGACGTGGTCGTCATCATGGCCGCCACGCGGAACACTCGGAAACGGCCGGCCGACGAGGACGGTAGTTACGAGACCGTCCAAGCACCGGCCGTGCCACCGCCGCCGCCGCCGCCGCCGCCGCTTCTTCGGATCGACGTCGACGACGGCGACTACGGCGCCAGTCGTCCGGGGAAGAAACGACTGTCGGACGAAAGTTCGTTGGAAATCGAAAATAGCATTTACGGCATAAACGCGTCGTCGGAATCCACTTCGTCGTCCGGTAAGAGTCGATTAATTTAAATCTAATTATCCGAGCGGCGCCGATCGACAACGCGATAACGAACGGAGTGAACACAAGTGTCGAGTGTCTGACTGGCGCGCGTCAAGAAAATGCGAGGGATTGGGTGAGAAATGAAATTTGAGGACAAGGGAGTTAAGGGAGTGAGTGATACAGGTGGGAACGGAGTAACTAAAACAGTTTGTCGGTTTATTTTAACGAAATACGAGAAACGTATGATGGCGGAATGTTTGTTTCGCGAACCGAGATTCGACGTACGGTTAGCAACAACACGTTGGAATCAATACGATGGTAAAAAAGCCTCGGCGTTATAGCCGAAAACTAGTCCGCCGGCCCGTTTCGGAAGCGAAACGTCATTGTTTGGAATAAGTGGCGTACGTCATTCACTGGCGACGGTTTCTAGAAGGCGCACGTTTCAGTCGGCCGATAATACGGTCGTTAGTGTATAAAGTCACTTGGTCGTTTGTGACCTTTTTTCGTTGTTTGTTAAAGGCGCCACGTCGGACAGCGTCGGCGGTGCCAGCGGACACGGGAAATTCGACATGGACGACGAATGGATGGACGTAGCCGATAACACGTCGGACGAATTTCAAGAAATTATACTGTAAGTGACGATTGTATTATTCGGTCATCGTCGTGCTCTTGGACTGTTGGATTGTTAACTCGTTAAAAATTGTTCGTTTCTCGTACGTAAACCCGAAAAAGTCGCTCCGGTAATTGATCCGGTTTTTGTTTGTTCGGCGACATTCTTGTTACTACTCCGTTACTACCGAACTATTACGTAATATATCGAAATAATTCGTTTACTCCGAAACGTTATACGCGTGTCCGAGTACCGGCGTCTGTTTACGGCCCGTACGTAAAATTTAGAACGGTACACTACGCGGTATATATCCCAATGGGCGAATTCGGGAACGGGCGTCGTCAAAAGTCCGCCGTACGGTTCCGTGCCAAAATCGAAACGCGTCGTTCGCCAAAACGTTCCAAAAATAAAGATTACCTTAACGGGGGGGTTTCAACAAACGAAAATCGCCGAGCTCATAAAACACGTCTAACCTTTTTTAGGCGGCTGCCACTTAAAACATGTAAACGACGAACACATTTATACGTAAAATACGCTATCGTACTTCGAGGGCACGTGTGCCGAGACGATTGAAACATTTTCTTATCTGTGTGAACGCACCGCGTGCGCCCCACTGATTACGACGGTTGTTGTTGATACGTTCGTAATGTTTACAGATTCAGACAGAAGCCGAAGACGGCCGATACGACCGCGCGCGCGTGGTCGATCCAAGTTCAGAAACAGTTGACCAAATCGTACGGTAAGTTGGTATCTATCACAGAGCGCCGAGTTGGCCGTGCGCGCGCACGGAACCGGCAACACAACGTACCGCGTCGTGTATCGTGTTACACGGAATCGCGTTCGCCGTACAAAACGGATACATTTCTCGCCGACTGGTAGTAAAAACGGTCCGCGTCCGGTTTCCCGTCGCTCGTTTCGACGGACCCAGTGTAGACCCACCCCCCGGTAATCGTCGAAACAACAAAAACCAAGGACGGTACACATTGATTCGACGAATAATCGAAATCGCGGCTAGTCTCCGTAGAAGTTTCTCAATCAAACCGTTAACGACGACGGGAGAAATCGCGCGTTCGGTTCAATTAGCTTTGCGCACGAGTGTCGTCAAACGCGCCGGTATAACCTAGTTCGGATTTAATCAGACACCGTCCAACCCTCAGTGGCGCCCCATTCATCCGGCCGCGTGCCGATTACGTTCGGTCGCGTACGCGCGCGACGTTACACAAACAATGCGATAACGACGACGTGCCGTCGTAGTAACAGGTTAGGTTTGATCGTTCCGTAAATCCGATGACGGGTCGTTTGACGAAACTCTAGGAATTCGAACGACGTACCGGCAACGAAATTCGACGTTCACAAATACGAAATTTTCGCCCGGCGGTTCTTTCGCGTTTTCTTGTACGAAGGAAAGAACGAACGCGTCCTCCCCCCCACCATTTACGTCGTTGTCGTACGTTCCGAAATCGTATTGACCGACGAAAGTCTCGATTATTCGTGTTCGTATTCGTTACTTTTTTCCGCAAAACGTACGTGCTATTCGTTAATTAGTATAACGGGTAAAAGTAAAATTCGTCTCTTCGTGAATCGCATTCGTTCCGAGCGCGCAACTCATTCTCGTGTTACGTAGATTTCGTGATACGGCGCGACGACTATCGGTCGGTCCGGCGGAGTAGTCGTCCACTGTCGCCCGGCGTACCGGAACGATAGTACCGTCGGACAAACGTTCCCCGGCCGTCTCTTTAGAACAAACGCATTTCCACGCCGTTCGTATTCCGATTATCGTATTCAAACGAACGTCGGCCACACCCCGTTCCATTGTGTCCGCCTAATCCGTCGTGCCCGCCAACCGGTTTCGTGTATAACTCGAATTATTATTCGTATTGAAATCCTCGAGGCCGAGCGAGCGGCCAATATTCGTCGAAACGAAACGACAATTAGCCGCTAATAAATAAAGTTCGGTGGTTCGCGTACCAGACCGCCGGTAACCTAATCGGCGAATGATTCTTCCGGTCAATCGGTGGGTACTACGGCAACGGGGACGGCGTTATCCATTATTGTCGTCGAATCGACGCG
Source organism: Geopemphigus sp. TES_GeoC_2020 (assembly GCA_025469175.1). Lineage (NCBI taxonomy): Eukaryota > Metazoa > Arthropoda > Insecta > Hemiptera > Aphididae > Geopemphigus > Geopemphigus sp. TES_GeoC_2020. The sequence continues at coordinate 47,015 of JAIPRN010000767.1, forward strand.
ACTCTGTCGCCGAAAAAACGCGCGAACGTCTCGGAATCCAATCGTCCGGCGAATGAAAACGCCAACGTTAAGTCGGACGGCGTATAATCGAAATTGTTTTACGGACCGCGCGACGCGTGTTCGGAATAATTGTTGAATTTAACGAACGTAACGTTTGTTTGCGTCATCGCGCGCGTATGGGAAAATGTCGTAACGTACGCGCGTGTCCGATTCACACGGCGTCGGTGGCGTTGTAAACGTAACCGGACGAGCACCGCGTACGGGTGGGCGTAAATTTGGGCGTCTTACAAGGACTTTGTGCGGCAAAACGGTACGAGCGAAACTCGAAAACGCCGAACGTTTCGGTTTCGTCACGAATATCGTCGAACGAAATGTTATTCGGGCCAACGGAAACGACGCGAACGTTAACGAAAAAAAAAAAACCACGTGACGCAGCCCAACGCGACGTACGCGTTCGTAGTTTTACTACTATAGCGGGGAAAATGTTCTCGTCCGAAACAATAATTCGTATTTCGCGCCCAAAGACATTCGACCAAGACCGTTTAGAACTACCGTATTCGAACGTCGATTAGCCGTCGCCGCCGGACTTCCAAACGTCTTTGGAACATTTTCAGAGAGACCGCGGGAATAGATTTCCGTAAAACGTCGAAACGGACGATTAGGTCCGACGGTTTTGGGACACCGCGGACCGTTTTCGTCCGTCGGGGCGTTCGTGTATGTAGTACGGCCGCGTACCACTGTGTACTACGTCCCACCCACCGGCGGATCGAAAATGGTCCCCGGGGTAGGGGAGCACTTACACAGTGTTTACGTAAAATAGTTGGTCGGCCCGGAAGAGTGCCGCGATTGTTGCGCGCGTGGGCCGCGACGAGATCGAGAATTATCGTTAAACGAAACTTACCAGCGAACGGACGAAAACCCGTCCGCCCTACTCCTGCGTGGTCGTCGTACACATTTTTCGCGTGTAATCCGCGCGCGTTCTTCTCCTCCTACGCGTTCACCCCACCACCGTGTCCCCAAGGTCCCGCGGCCGCGCGCAGGCGGTTTCCTCGTCGCGTAACGTAACACGACGTCGTTACGGCGGTACGGTCGCGGCCGATGGACACGGGGGCCCGGTCGAAAAGTGAAAGTCCGTCCGTGGTGGTGGTACGCCTTGCGCGTCCGGACGCGCGCGTAATAGAGTCAGTGCGCGGGGTTCGTTGTAACGTCGTCGTCGAAACCGTCGCCGGTGCCGCGCGTTCGTCCGCCGTCGTTTCGTTTCCGTTCACCCGAAATGCCGACCGTGGCCGGGAACGCCGTTTAGTTCGCGACGAAAATGATCCGCCCGACCGCCGTCCGTCGTCATGCCGTCGTCTTCCTATTATTGTCGTTCCCAAACGGCTGCACCGCCGCCGCCTTTGCCACCGGCCAGGACTCAAAGGCGCAGAAGATCGCCGTTCGTCGATAAAGGTTTGAACGGCGCCGCGTACGGACGAGGAGCACACGCGTATTTCGGGTAGACGGTCACCCTCCCACTCATCCCCCGTAACACTTCAACCGCCTAAGCGCGCGTTTAGGTTTTCGTTCGTTTCGGGTCAAGACGTTGCCGCCGCGTACCCTTCGTTCGGCCTTGGCTCGGTGTCCGCGTACGCGACGAACGGCGTCAATCGTCCAACGACAATTGGGTTCCGGGCGTGGAGATCGCGCGCCGCCGTCGTTTCGCCGTTTTCAAGGACGGTGCGCGCGCGGTGTACACCGAGTGAACGGCTGGTGCACGATGGGTAACAACATAACCAACCGTAACAACGCGGGCCGTAAAATTCATCGCGGCGTTTTACTAGACGGGCTTTATTCGGCACCGCGAACAGAGAATCGAACAATCGCGGTCCGTCGTTATCTAGATGAAAACCCGTACACGCGAGAGTGTAAACCGTTAGCCGAAACAATTAGCCGACTGTAACACCGTTTTGTAATCGAGCGCGTGTGCTTCACAACGGACCGTGAAACGCTCCGCGTTTCCGACGCGACACGCCTTTTTAACGCTTTCGTCGTCGCGTGTAAATATATATATATATATATGTAAATCTGTATGTATGTAAAAATACTTTCTTTAGTTTCTATCTCGTCGCATTCCGTAATTAGTTTCGTAAAGGACGTCGTACCCGAACGGCGTAACTATAGGAAACACCCGCGCGAACCGCCGTCGAGTGCGGCGTTGAGGACCGTTTACCTCGAGGAGAGATTCGAGTCGCAAGAACTGTCCGTGTTCGTCGATAACGGTGAGTGCCAGTAACGGTTGTTAGTCCGCCGGACGTTTTGTTGTCGCCGTACGGTTAAATCGTAAACGAAACCGTAGGTCCCGATCGCGTATCGGAACGGACCGTTTCGTTATTTTTGACGACGGCACGGTTATCGTTATTTGGCGCCGGGACCGTTTTGTACGGTGTACGCGTAGACACGGGCCAATACGAAATAGGAATCGCCGAGAGTCGCGCCACGTCGCCATTTAAATACCGTCCGGTTGTTTTTTTTTTTGGATTCCACGAAAGTAACTCGAATACGCGAACAACGGCGATTCGTAGCGAAAACGACGGTTTGTACGCCGAGAGTTAAACCCTGCGGATTGTTCTATTGACAATTCCGCCGCCGACGCGGACCCATTATCGCCCGTCGGTGGAAAACCGTTTAAAATCGAAATTCGCCCGGCGGTTAGACGGGCCGGACGGACCGTGTTACCGTCGACCGTCCTTGTCGCGCCGTCGATAATGGCGCGCGCCCAACACACGCGAAATAAACGCGCGTTGTTCGCAGATGTCGAACAAAAGTGTAGTAACGGCCGCGGCACACCGGAGGAGATCTACGCCGATTACGATTCGTTCGAGGAGGATTCGGACGATTCGTGGGACGATTGTTGCAAGGACCGGGCGCCGCCGTACCCGTGCGAAAATCGGGATTTGCCGGCGCCGCCGAGCCAACAGCAGCAGCAGCAGCAGCAGACCATTTACGGGCTGGTACCGCTGGTGAAACGGGCCGGGAACCGGATGCGGAAACGATGGTCGCTCGGGTCGCTGGGTTTGATACGGAAATTTGGCAGCAATCTGACGGCGACAACGACGACCGATTTTGGCAAGTTGTTGTCTCCCCGGACGTTTTTTACTTTATCCTAACGCGGACCTGACCGTTTTACAGGCAGCAAGACGTACGGAAGCGGTACGGACCAGCGGGCCGGCAAAAAGTTCGTCGACCGTTGTCGCGCCGCCGAATCACCGTCGTCTTCGGTGTTCTACTTGACGGACCGGCCCGTGTACGACGACAACACGTAAGTGATCGTGGCCACCGGTTCCGGGCGGATTGACGGCAACATTTTTGTTATTACAGTAAGAACGACGAAACGCGCGCGCCCGTCAGAGACGCCACCAGCAAACCGCCGTCGTCCGTCGACTCGAGACGTCTGAGCGTGGCGAGGCCGAGTTCGCCGCCACCGCCGCCGCCCGTTAAACGGCACTCGACCGGTATGGTTCGCGCGGTTAACGTGTAACGATATCATTTCGTCGTTTCACGCGGTCCCGGGGGTGGGGTTTTTTTTTTTTTTTCGTTTTTCAGGAAACAGCGCCTACGGTTCGTTACCCCGCTCGATTTGCAACTCGAAAGGGAGGCCGGCCGCGGCGGCCAACAACGCCGAGTCCGAAAACGGTAACGCGGCGATTATTCGATATCCCTCGAGGACACTTACCTAATCGATTATATCCGCAGGTTCTAACCAAGGTTCCGATCTGTGTCTGCGATTCGCCGACGAGCCGCTGTATCAGTTTTACGCGGCCGACATATCGGAAGTAAGTAGCGCGTCATCGGCGTACAGTCTCGTACGTTTCCGCGCGAATCGAACGCGAGAGATTTCAACGCTACATCGGCGCAACGGTTTTACGTGTACGAGCGCTCGTGTAAAGAAAGAAACGATCGCGTTATCGTAAAACCGAACCGTCGTGTTCGGTTCGCTAAAAGTATAAAACGCGGCGCCCTAAAATTCGACAAAGTTATTAAGTCACGTTTCCGGCCCTCCTCTCTCCAGAGAAAAAACCAAATCCCATTTCCTTGACGATCGATCGAACGTATTTAATTTGATTCCGATTTTGTTCCTCGTCAGCGGACCAAAAGCGTTTTCGCGGGCGACGCGACGGAAGAGTGTGACGGTTACGAAGAAATCAGTTCGATCGCCAGCCGACCGTCCGCACTGGAGCTGATAACGCCCTGTCCAACCGGTCACGGTCAACACCGATCTTTATGGTGCGAAGTTCCCGAAGTGAAGAATAGCGGCATTATAGGTACGCGCCCGGTTCGTGTGACCGGGAGAACTCCTTCGCCGGTAACCCCCCCCCGGTAATAATAGTAGTGAAACCCGATTTTCGTCTATTAGACGCGTTGAGCCCTCGCGAACGCAAGTTGCAAGAGGCCAAGTTCGAGCTGATCACGTCCGAAGCGTCCTATTTCAAATCGTTAACCGTACTGGAGAAACACTTTGTCAACAGTCATTGGATGAACGACGAGACGATATTGAGTAAAACGGACCGAAAGGTCTTGTTCGGTAACGTCAATCCAGGTAAACGTCGGCCTTTTTATTGTTCGTAAACCGTCGCCGTAACGCGTTGCTAATAATCGTTCCAGTGCGGAAGTGTTCGGAGAAGTTACTGGCCTCTCTGGAACGGTGCTGGCAGGACGACATACTGCTCAAAGGGCTTTGCGAAATCCTGTACACGCGTTCCAAGGAGAACTTCGACATTTTCGTGAAATATTGCTCAAATCAAATTTACCTGGACCGCGCGCTGAAGACGCTAAAGTAACGGACGCGTTTCGGTCGATGCGCGACGCGCACGTTTTACGGTCCGTTGTTCTCGTTGCAGGGAGAAGAATTTGAAATTCAACGAAGCCCTGCAAAGACTGGAATCGGATTCCAAGTGCCAATCGCTGTCCCTCCATTCGTTCCTAATGTTACCCATGCAAAGAATAACCAGATTACCTCTGCTCGTCGACGCCATTTTGTCGCAGATGGACCCCACGGCGAACTCGTTGGAATATCACATGTGCGAATTGACTCTGGCCGCGTTGAACGCCGTAAGTGTGTTCTCGTTCGAGGTTTTTCGTTTGTTTCTATACCGGACCATCCATTATTCCCCGCGCAGATCGTACAGAACTGCAACGAAACCACCAGGAAACTAGAGCGGTACGAAGAAATGCTGTTGCTCAGCCGGCAATTGGAATTCTCCAGCAAACGAGAAATGAAAGCCATGTCCGTGGCTTCCAGTTCGCGTTGGTTGGTCCGTTCCGGGTCGATGTTGCACTTGACCAGTCCCGACGCGAAGTTGACGTTTAGCAGAAAACTGATACGGCCCACCAAGCTGTACTTTTTCCTGTTCAACGACATGTTCTTCATAGCGAAACGCAAAAGGTACCGAAAACGTTTACGGCAAACGAAAGTGTTCGGACGCTGTTATTCTCTGTTTTTTTTTCCGCCCCGTTTTCCGTACGGTCGCAGCGACGAAAACTACACGGTGGTGGATTATTGCGCGAGGAATTTCGTGCAAATGGTCGACGCCGCCGAATTGGTAATCACGTCGTCGTACAAGAATCTGTTGATGTTGACCATTTTGGAGAATCACGAAGCGAAGACTGTCGAAATGGTAACGACACTTTATGTTGGTCCCGTTTGTTGGTTCGGTCGATTAATGAAACGCGGACGTAATGCTCGTTTATATTTCTTCTATTAACGATACGACGGCCACGTATTTCGGCCGCCACAGTTCGAAACCGTTTGGGTGGCCCGCCCCCTTTTATTAATCCGTTATTAACTTTCGAACGTAAACCGTTTGTTGTTTACCGATTCGTTTTATTTTTTTTGTCCGAAAATTTGCACGTTCGCAACGTTGGTCGGCCACTTTACTGACGGGTGGCGCTTGGGTAAACGAAACGATCGTTTCCATTCAAATCGCTCGAATACATCTAATCCGATTGGTTAACAAGAACGACAATTGAATTAACGAACGCGTAGTCGGAAAAATTATAGTTCCGGTATAGAGCCGATTCGCGCGAGTTATTTTAAACTACCAAACGGTCATAATGTGTCGTCAGTAGAGCGACGAATCGACGCGTAAATTTCCCGAAACATAAACGCTACGAAAATATAACGCGTTTTTTTTTTTCGAAAAAATGTTTCTTTGTACACGACCGTTTTTCGTTAAAACCGGACGATTTCACGCGTGCGCGCGTTTTAAGCGTTTGTCGTCCGTTGTGACAGTTGCTGAGCTGCGATTCCGAGTCTTCGAAAAAACGGTGGATCGAAGCGATGTCGCCGCCAATCAGTTCCAATCCGGACGAGACGCTGTACAACGAATGGGACTGTCCGCAAGTGTTCGTCGAACATCCGTACACGGCCGTGCAGCCGGACGAGCTTTCGCTGCAGAACGGCGACATCGTGAAAGTGTTGACGAAAATGAACGACGGTAATAATTCGCCGTTTCCCCCCCTAACCGCGTCCGGTAGTAAAAATGTTCTGTTTTCCGAACGGCCGGCGCTCGTCCCCGAAGGATGGTACCACGGCGAGCGGATTCGCGACGGCGTCAAGGGATGGTTCCCGGGGAACTACGCGACGGAAATAGCGTCGCAACACGCCAGGTCGAAAAATCTCAAACAACGGTACCGGTTGTTGGCCATGTCCGGCAGTTACCTGCAGTCCCAGCACGATAAAATTAAGAAAAAGTGAACGACCCCGTTCGCGGGGACGAAATGTTTCTAGACCGGTTATCGTCGTACGGCAGACCGGAGGGGAACTTTAGCGCGTTTTGTACGATTACCGTTCGCGAACGACGCGTCCGAAACTTTAAATCGTTTACCGCCGGAGGAACAACAATTATTAGTAATTTATTTCACGCACGGTAATCGCGCTCGACGACGTTAAACCGGTCGATTTACGTAGCTCATTTAAACGTTAGCGCGATAAACGCGAATATAATCATTTTATTATTGTTACGGTAATATAATCATTCTACGTTATTTCTAGTGTGTACGTACAATATATTATGCCTCAACAATTACGCGCGCGCATACCGGAACATATTCGCCGTATAAACGTGCCCGTTTTAGCGTTTCGGTTTTTAAGTAACGTCCGAGTATCACGTTACTTTATTTACGTACCGGAGAAACGGTAGCGGCGTACCTGACCCCGGGAATCGGGTGTCTCGAGGTCCGCCGTTACGCCGAATCCGCAAACGAGGGCGATACATCCGCGGTATCGGAACGCTCGGCCGCCGATAATTAAAGCGAATACGCTTTTCGATCGGCGGTGACGGGTACACAATTGGTCACCTCAAAACGAATACGACGAACGGTGGTTAGGCTAAAAAACTTACCGGGTACGTTGTAAAACGAACGGCGTTAGCCCAATTGAGATTCGTTGTCGGGAAACCCACGAGAAAATGTGTTCGCGGACAAAACGAATCGCGTTCCTAACATTCCAACTATAACCTATAAAAATAATCGGACGACGACGCGGGTCCGATTACGTGACCGTTTCCGCGACGTAGTTCAAACGAAACGTAATTATTATTTTCGAGGCTCCGACGTGTGCCCGAATATTACTCGAACATCGGACGTTATTTACGTAGCGCCGGACACGGATTTTTTTTCGGCCCAGTAAAACGGGCATGGGCAGATGTGACTTGGTCCCTATGCGAACTTTGAACGCGGCGGCGCGTAGACGCTCGGCTCGGTTCAGCCCCAAACGCAGATCCGCGTGTACGGCCGAAGACAACGCGGGTATGCCGTCCAACGAAACACGAACGTGTACTATCCCGCGGGAACGTTACCGGTAACCGGTGATTATTACTAACACAAGTTGGCCGTTCGTACGGGCCCGAGCGTTCAACGCGCCGATACGCGAGGGTTAAGTTTTTAAGATTTTTTTTTTTTTTTGGGGGGGGCAGAGACGACACACGAAATTTACCGCGTAATTATAACGTTTCAAAAATGAATGGGCTCGTCCAAGTGACGGTGGACTCGACGTATTGGAACAACGTACGTCGTAGTAAGAGTAACAGGACGCCCGGTAGTATACCTGACCGAACGGCGCCCGGAAACCGTACTGCGGAACCCATTTACGTCGTACACCTAAGTCGCGTAATTAATACGAATTAAAATTCGAACGGCCGAGAGTTGTTCGGGCTCTCGTACACCGGAATCGGAAACGCGCCGTAAGGGTGCAGAGCTACTTATCGTGGACGAGCGTGCGCGATTAATAATCGAACGAATGGACGAAAACGCGAATTGCGAATTTCGTACGTATTACGCGTCGTTACTAGTCGTGTCGTTTTAACGGACACGGCGCAATAAATACACCGAGACGCGTTACGGGACAGTCCCTTCCGTCCCCATTGTCCGGACTAAAATGTCGCCCGCCGACGTTTTATCGTTCTAGGCGCGCACTCCGTTTCGCGCCCGTTCATATCTAGACGTTGTCCCCGGGCGTTCGGACATCGCGACACGTGTTTGCGCGCGAGTACGCCCGAAGGGTCAGTGTTCTCGCCGGACCGTGAAACGCTCGTGTCGCGGGAACGTTTCCGGACGCATAATAACGACGTTCGCGGCCGACAACGATCGGTGCCCGGGACGTTTTACCGTACGGCGGAGAAAAGTACTTTTCCCGACGTCGGACGATAATAAACGGAGTAGCTACCGGGAGGGGACCGGAGAGCGGAAATTTCGCAGTGAAAATTTCGCGCTCCTTTCGTACACGCGATTGCCGAACGCAATTATTAGGCGCGAATAACGCGCGCGTTATTTCCGCGAATTCCGTATTATTATTATTATTATTATTAAAAGTGCGCGGCGTTTTTTCTCGCTCTCCGGAATGTAATAACCAACGATATACATATTTACGCGTTTAATACGATAACAGTTTCGGTCGCCTACGCCAGCGCTAAATATAAAACGTATTTCGTATAAAAAAACCTTTACGCAATCGACGATTTATATAATATAACACCCGCGTAATAATTTTTGACGAAATTCCGTAATATTTCTATTTCTGTTCTTTTCGGTGGTTCCTCTCGACACCGAACGAAACTCCCCCCCCCCCGGTCTATAAAACGTATATATATATATATATATATATGTATATGTACACGCGTCGTATTATTATTATAAACGTTATTTACGATTTTTCGTAGTAGAAAAAACGTCGGCTTATTATAAGTACCCCTATACGCGCGTGCGCGTATAGTATATATATATACTTACGGTCGTTTTGTACGTGGAGGTGGAAAACGAAATAGAGCGGTAATTTCTTTTGGCTTTCGTTTTTTTTTCGTAACGGGAAAACTTATCCTACCCACCCTTCTCCCCACCACGCCCTGGTCGCGACTGTACGCGTATACGTCCGTACTAATTGGAACGCGCGGAGATTTCGCCGTCCGGCCGTAACGTCGTCCGGCTTAACTACGTTTAATTAAAAACCCACGAAATTTGAAATTAGAAATATCCGAAAACGCTCCCCGCGCCCCCAAATAAGTCGACGAACACGGTCCGGGTCGATCGATTCGGCAATTCGCGACACTTTTGTGCGCGGAAACGCCGGCCGCCGTTTGTGTAGAAAACGTTTTCGGAACGGTCTAACCAATCGACGAACTATTTTCGGCGCGCGCTTTTTTACCGATATTGATTTTCGCCTGATACGCCAGCGACGTGTGATAATTGTCACCGTAAACGTTTCGTTTTCCACGTATTTTCAAGCACGCGTTCGCCACAAGTATCGCTACTATTCGTCGGGCGTGGAATTATTTATTTATACGCCACGGACCAAATACGATCGGAATAATAACTAAATAACGACGTAGTTATAATATGTCCGCGCTATACGTATTCGCCGTTTTTATAGAGTAGCAATTACTCGCGAATTGAAAAGCGCGGATAATACGAAGTAGCGGTATAGTTTCGGGAATTACGTTCACTCGCGTTTTGCCTCTTTCAATACCGCCGCGGTTTTCAAATAGAAATAAAGAATCAACGATCGTATTATTGAGTACCACCCGCGGCTTATGACGGAGAAACGTTCTGTAAGGAACAACACGTTGTCAAATGAATGGCGAATATTTTGTTCATATAGAAAAAAAAAAAACGAACGCGGATAAAGTTATAAAAGAAAATTAAGAAAAATGTTTTTCATTTTTCGACCAAAAAGCGCGTACTCTCGTATACAAATATATATATATACGCGTATAAGACTTAATAAATAAATATATTTATACGTTCTGCGGGTTTTTGGAAAAATATAAAAAAATTACTTACCTATTCAACACGATAATAGACTTATTCGAAAAAAAATTAATTCCGCCGCGTAATTGACGGCAATATACGGTGTACCGCGGATGTTATGGCGGGATCGAATTCATTAGCGACGGACGTCCGGAGCGAAAATTGAATTTCGAAGTTTACGGATTCGAGGGTACGAGTTTCAAAAATACGAAATTTTGAAAAACCCGCGGTCCCCGAATAGAATTTGCAGAGACGCTGTATACCGTCAATCGGCGTTCACTCGCGGCCGAGATAAACGCTCGAAACTATTTCGCTATTACCTTTTTACCTGACGAAGATTACGAATTGAAAATACGAGCAGGATATTCCTCGCGTACGGTTTATATTTGTTTTCCATATCGAACCACGGAATTCCTTTATTTCGACTTACGAAAGATTTTTCGGAAAATTGTTTTTTTAATCGGACCCGGCGGCGTATTTATCGGTGGGGGAGGGGGTGTTAGGGGTTACCACCCCATCCATCTCAGAAAACGCTCGAAGATCTCGAAAATTCTAAACGCGTCGATAATATAACCGTAGATAGTCGGTTTATTTCGTAAATATATAATATAATATTTCGACATTTTAGTATTCCGTCGATTTCTTCGATTGATTTTTATATAAAACTATTTATAACGTTCTATTGTAATCAGCGTAGGACAGTATTAAGGTGTTTCAAAATTATTTCGTCATTACGACACCCCTCCCGAAAAAAAAAAATGTTTGTAAATACGTCACTGGTCGGACGCCCCTCCCCCCCGACTTCCCGATAGCCGGTACTTCGTAAATATTGTTCGGGATTATTCAAGTTATTCCGACACCGGCGTAGTTAGCGAATTGTCATTCCGTTCCAACGTGTAATATAACCGTTGAAAATGTAATTTCCTTTTACGTAAATGGGAAAATGGTAGGTATACACCGTTCGGCGAGTGTGGACAGGTGCATCAAGCACGACGTTGCAGCCCCCTAATAAAGTACAACGGAGCGATAGTAGGAGTTTCGCGAAGTGGAGACAGAGAGGCGCAAGATTGGCCAAGCAGCCTGGAAGTTCACCTTTAGAGCTAGGGACGCGTGTTGCGGTCGCTTTATTCTATTTTTTAGTTTGTAGTATTCCGTTGGTCATTTTAAACGTTTTATACCGCTTCGCGAAGTAGTTAAACGGCCGAAGAATAAATAGAATACGTCGACACGCGTATTCGCTCCGAACGGGAATAATACGTTTTTTACTTAAAACGTGTACTTGCGTTCGATAAATTCGAAAATTTCACTAGGAAGAACATGTAGCCAATTACGGCGTTCGATTATATCGTACAATTAATATGTTGGCGCGTCGTACGCGTTTAACGAATATTTCGTACTAATCGATAAACGCGACGCTTAATGTTACGAATTCGGCGAAATATCTATAGGTTATACCGGCAACGTTGTCGAAACGTACGAAAAATATTTCGACGAAACGCGTTCGTAATATTCGAAGTTAAATTTCGTTTTCGACACGATCGTAACGTAGTCGTACGTACGGAAAACATCATTGGGGCGGTAATAAAACTACGGTTTTCGCGCGGACGTGTTGGTAACCGTTTTATAATTTCGCCCCTAAAATGTGTTCGCAATAAGGAAACGAAACTACCGAATTCCGCGTTCTCGTGTATTCAAAACTTGCACGCAGTTTGCGTGCTAAGACGCTTACTGAACGGACGTTACAATATAAACGCGCCGGAGTCTTTTACGGAAAAATTGACACGGATAAAAGGGCGACTCGATCGAGTAAACAACAACGAAGCGATTAAAACCGTTTATTTCTTTCGACGCTTCGGTTCGTTCCGAACGTTCCCGTCGCTGGTGTATTTAAGTCGACTTTGATAAAAAAACAACCGTTTCGAATCGTTTATTGATGGTCGCGTAGCCATTGTCCGTACGAGAAGCGCGCGATACCGAGGAGAATAAACGATATCGTCGAACGAATTCGCGAGCTGATGTTTACCTACCGTTCCCCGGGCTTGATAGAAACGTTGCCGATAACGTTGGCGGAAAAAGGGAGAACGACGAAATACGATTTTCGTATTCGAAAACACGGCGCGCCGGTATTTATAATTCGAAAACGTGAAAATCGATCGTGTTCGCGAAATACACGCGGCGCGTTTGTGTATCGACGACGCTTTGCCAAAGGCGAACAATTTTCTGACGAATTATTCGTACGTTCGTAACGGGCTGTGTGTGTGTGTGGGGGGGGGAGGAACAAATAAATAGAAAACGAGAATTCCCGGTTAGTCATCGAAAAAGCGAAAATTCGAATCGATAATATTCGTCGGGCGGAATTACCGGGACGACGCCAACCGTTTTTATAATAACGCGTCGATTTCGGGGCGAGCGTTTTCGCGCGTACCTTTTTACCGTAACATGACGGTACGATTTTGTCGCCGGAACGGCGAAAGTATTTTCCGTACCCGGAAAACCGACACGGAACACGAACGTCACGGTAAGTTGTGCGCGGACGTCGTTGGTCGGTTCGCGCCGCGTACGTGGTTACGTAACGATTCGCGGATCGGCGGATAATAATATAATAAAAACGCGAACGGCGACAATTCGGCCTACGATCGATACGAAGAACATTACGTAAGTACGGGCCAATTGCGCGACGGACGCGCGTGTAAACGTCGTTGGCGCGCGCCTTCGAACGACCCGACCGGACCGGGCCGGGATCAGTGTCGTTTCGTTTCGTCGGGGAGGGTGTGGGGTCCATCCCTTAAGCCCCGTGACGGAAAATCCTCTCCGTTTAATTGGCCCGATAAAGCGCGGTTTTTTTTCATTATTATTATTATCGCACGGCCGGACGCAAAATAAATCGACCGGTTGAATATCGCGCCGATCGATGGAACGGAGATAGCTCCCCCCCCCGTGAAGCTGGCCGGCGAACGCGTTCCGTTTAGGCTACGGGGTGTTGTCCCACGGAGATCGGACCAGCGCGCGATTTCGTAACCGGTTTTTTTTTTGGAATTATTTTCGTCCGCGCCATATGGAAAAATTGCGTTTTCGCGTCACGATCGTCGGCCGGTAAGAGGCGGCGAACGATTTCGTTCGTCGGGTTCGAACCACCGATCGAGAGGGTCCTGTACGTAACGCGATAATTAGCTTACGCCGTCGATTGCCGGGGCTACAATTGAACGCGACGTTATTCGGTCGGCGGCGGCGGTGACCACGGGAAAACACAACCGGACTATAACGGGCTGGTTCGGACACGTTCCGGCGCCGGGAACGTTTTTCGTGAAACAAACGAACCGGTTAACGACATTACGGGTGTACCGTAATGAAATTCCAAACAAATCGTTACAAAAATACCTTTCCCGATATCCCGGGGCGGTTAGTTGAATACGGAAAAGAACCTAAAAAGCGCGAAGAACGGAACGCGACGACGATAATTAAACGGCGGTCGGGGCACCCTGTACATTTGCGCGCGCGGAGACACAAACGTCGAAATTGATCGTTCGATAAACGTTATTTGGGCAACGGGCCGGTTTAAACGACTCGCGATAAACGCGTATATATATATATATACCTGTCGGGCGGTCGGTCCGTTCTTTTTTTTTTTTGTCCATTTTACGTCTTTCGGCGTAATAAAAAACGCGAACGAGTTTTTTGTGCCGCCGTCGAAAATATTTCCACGTCTCTAATCTATATTACGTATTCGGCCGAACGTTTCCCGTCACGGAGATCGTACGCGTAGATTGTGGGCGCTATGTAAACAACCAATTATTCCGCGAGCGAATTTTACCGGCGACGGCGGGGGGAGGGAAAGTAATAGCCCGCAGAAGATTTTATATATTTATATATATAAAAGGGACGCGTTGAAATTCGAACGGACAAATACGAAACGGACGTTGTTGTAGAGAACGAATTGCCCGTCCGAGTATTGCCGTTTCGGATTTTTAATGGAAATAATCGTTTTTCCGTACGCGTGCATCGGAAAACTTCGGTAATCGTTTATTATTATTATTCGAACGATCGTTGTAAATCGATCACGCATCTACGTTCGGGATGCATACACTCGCCCCGGCGTGTTACCCGGATATGGGTAAAAAAAAAAACCGCCAACAATCCGACGCCCGAATTGTACATACCCCGAACGGTATTCGGTTATCCGTTCGGGTTTTTCGTTTACGTTCGCGTATCTTAAACGTAAGATCGGACGTGAAAATAATAATTTTAATACCGAACGTTCCGACGTTAAATATTTACGTTATTATAAATATTTTTTTTTTTTTAATATAAAACGTTTTAATTTTTTTTTCATCGATCGAAATACATCGGCAGCTGTACAATTACACCGTGAAAAACAATAAGGGAATACCGCGAAGAATATAATACGAATTACGTCGGACGTTTAAATATAACATAAATGACTATAACGGCCGGGCCGTTTTCAAAGACGAAGTTGGATTATTACGGTGATCCGGTTACAGCGCCTGGCGAACTTGTTCGGAAATATGGTGGTGTGTTTATCCTCATGGCGTTCGGTTATTGTATGCAGTGAGTTTAACTCCACACGCACAACGGACATGAAAAAGCTTCGTGTTAAAAACGCGGCGCCCTATTGGCGAACGATCGAACATCTTTTTTTTTACCGCGTTCAGCCTTGGTATCAACTTTATTGCCGTTCGTGTAATATCGCGTATATATTTCTTAAAATCTGCGTATGCGATCAAGTAGTGGTCAATCAAGTGGCCGCTTCTTGGTCCGCTCTTTCGTTCTCTCTTATTCCTATACAGGCTGGAATCCGTGTATATATATATATATATTTAATTTAACGTTAATAATAGCAACATCGTTGGGACGGCGTCTTCAACTCGCCAACTTCAATTTGGCGTATTCCGCCCGTCTTCTTATCGTTACTCGAGGTAACGGGTAAAAACAAAAACGTTAGCGCTATTAGACCCGTACACGGTATCTGTATATTGGGTTACGTAAACTGCGTCGGAATGACGTAATTCGTTATCGAAATTTACGTCGCTAAAAAACGTACGTTTGAAAAACGCGCGCGCGGTAATTTAAATATATATATATTTACTAACGTTTATATCGTAATAAAATTATCGTCGATATTTTTATTCCTCTCGTCTACGTCGTTCTCGTCCTCTTGTTGTTATTATTATTATTATTATTATTATTATTATTATTACAACATAAACACAATAAATGTCAGAGAATCGGACAATATTCTGTCAAAAGCAATTCCGGAATCAAAATCCAATTTTCCCGGTAACGGTACCAGACGCTTTTCATCCCCATGGAAACTCGTCATGCGTTTTATACATTAGTGCAACGGGGGACGCGGGGAGCGGTGGTGGCGGGGGAGGAAAAAAAGGTATTTTCGGAAACAACAGGCGTTTTTGGCACGCGCCACCAGCTACGCCACTCTCGGCGGCGATGCACGGGACGCGCGACACGTAACTAGTGAAACGACAACAGCGTTCGCGTCTACTTGTTGATTTAATCTGCCACCTGCGAGGCGGACCGGCCATTTTTTGTTTCGCTTTTTTTTTCCGAAAACCCGTTAACGCGCAACACCCGTGCGGTCCCGATGCCGACGTAAAATCTTACCGCCGATACGAATACGCGACTATCGATACAAATATATATATATATATATATACTCACACGCACGCACATATATATATATATCGATTTCTCAAAAAAACAGGTACCTATACACGTACGTAATTTTATTCGGACGTATTGCATGGTTTTTTTCGTCCGCCATTTTTGTTTAGTATTATTAATAAGCACGGGCGTATAAAATCGTAGCCGCTTCGCCCGTACGTTGAACGAAAACACGCGTCGAACGTAACCGTATCTCGTAAACGGCGCACGCGTTTGACACGAATTTCAAATTTGGGAAAACGCGCCGCCGCTTTTCGATTCCGTTTTACGTTTCAATAACGCGTCGCATTCCTATCGATTTTCGCGGCCCGTACGGCCAACGAGATTAATTATTTAACGTCAATATATTTATCCGCGTCGTTCCTCCCGCCGACGCCGTCGCCGTATATTTTATATACAAACGAGGCCTTATCCCGAACGCTCGTGACGCCGATAACGTAACGATTTCTTTTTAATTTCCGATTAATTCGTTCGGAACCGTTTAGAAATTACATTATTCCGGTGGCGTTAAATCGACGGCACGGCCGTTTTATTCACGCAACGAGCGTTTACGTTACGTAAATATTCGGCGAATACCACGGAACTTTTAACGGAGTACGGCGATCTTCGTTCGAAAACGTTTACGACCCGTCGGAGCAATAATTTCGAATCGTTTAAACGGGCGTATATCGATCCGGCCGGCGGTGTCGCGGACGACGAGATTCACCGGTCGGTTTATCGACGTAACCGAATAAAAAAACCGATTCATTTTCGCCGAACGTTCGGGCCCGAAACAATCGACACGATAACGGTAAATTGTTTTCATAGATGATCGGGACACGCTCGGCGAATCGTCGCTAAATCACGCCGCGCCACGGCCTTGGAAATGTACCGTCGGTTACGCGACGTTGCACGAGTCGATTAAAAACGCTATCGAGATAAAACGTATCGTTTTACGTGTACGCGCGTATCAAAAACGAAATGGTTCGACGGCGTATGAAAACGAGTACGCGGGAAATTTGTTCGCCGTTTTTAATCCGAGTCCCGCCGAAAGCGCTTTTGTCCGTTGTCTCCGACCCGAGCGCTTGTTTTCATTAACTCGTCGCCGGCGACGACACTTCCGAAAACACGCCGCGCGTTAAGTAATAAAATTATACGGGCGGGACCGATTAAGTCGGCCGTTTTCAGCTCGGTTTTTTAACGGCGGCCCCGCGAACGTTAACCGAAAACGTTCGTAACGAATATAGGCGGGACGATGCCCGCGCGGGGATTAATTACCCGGGACAACGTACAACGCGCCGAGATGCCGTTTATTAGTGAACGTCTACGCGTGTGTACGCGCGGCGCCAGGGAAAACCGACCGACCGACTTGGCGGATGGGTGGATGGTGAGGGGAGGGGTCGAAATCTGCGTCTATTGAGTGTGTGTGTGTGTGGTGGGGAGAGGGGGTTGCCGAGATTGATGGGGAAATGGCTCCCGGCCATGTTTCGGCGAATATTATCGATAATACCGTTTCGAGTGTACCGAAAACATGTCGATATACTCGCCTATGTATAAACTACACGCGCCGGTCTCAAAGGGCGGTGAGAGAACGAGAGAGACGACGTACCCATACTTTTTGCGAGGGGGGGGGGTGGGCGGCGCTCGTGCGCGGGTCAAAAATCGTCGCGGAGGTAATTAGTTAGAGCCGTAGTGTATGCCGCGCGGCCGCCACGTACGCGTTTCTGACGTCCGCGATTTTCCGGCTGTTCGGTCGCCGTGAACGGTTTTCGTTAGCGTTTCGCGCCCGGGCACTATGTGGATATATTGGGTTAGTTTTTCACGGCCCGGGAAAGAACTCCGTATTCGGTACGACAAAGTTCGCCCCTTAAATTGAATTTAAATTTTCGCGTTTTTTTGTAACATATATATATATATATATATACTCAGCGATACGTAATTACGAAGGTAACGCGGACGTTCCCGTTCCTCCCCACGTATATATATTCGTTCGTAAATACGAAAAACCGTAAAAATATTATACGTTTATCGAGAAATAAAATAACGATACGTTTCGTTTTATTCGTCGCGTACGAATAATTTTTCCCCCCCAACTTTCGTCCATTTCGATGGAAATGTCTTCATTTACCGTACATCGTAACGCGCGCCCGTGTTCGCGTAACGCGTTCGATTATTATAACAAGCGTTTCCCGTTTCTCATTCGCCGATTTCGTATAAACGAAACTGTGTCTCTATGTTCGGTCACGTTTTGCTAGGCGATAAATAGAAAAATTGCGGATTTCCATTTACGCGACGGTTATTATTAGGTTCTCTCGGTCCGTGTCCGAATAATTATTACCCCGCGATTCCCGGCGCGCGTAACCAGCTGACCCGATAACGTTTATTCGCTAGAAACAAAAACAAAAAATACAAAAACCGGCGAACGTTTAAAGCCAAACAAAAAAAAAAAAACGATATTTTTCACGTTAATTATAAAAAAGAATTTCAACGTCGAAAACTGTTGGCTATTTCGTATTTTAATATGGCTAGCTTTTTTTCGATATAACGCTACCCGGTAAAAGCGAATGTATTAAATATTATTATTATAAATTTAATAACTCGGCGTAATCATTTTAAAGTTTAATCATTTTTCAGTGTGCGTAACTGACGTATTAATGGAAAGTAGTCAATATATATATATATATATATTATACGAATAAAAATTACGAGTATATCGTAAATAGATAAAAAAAAACATGAAATATACAACGAAAATTTAATGCAATTTCTGTCATGTTTCCATTTTTTATGGCGTGTATAAATATATATATATATTTCGTATTTATTTATTTTTTTTTATACGAAACTGAAATACAGTTAGCTAAAATATTTGTCAAAGGCTACAAGCGAAAGATATTGAAGAAATAAATATAAGTCAAAGAGAGGAAATATATCGAAATATACTCTACCAAGGTCTGTCAATTATGTTTTAAATTAATGGCATACCTTTTGTGAAAGGGCACGTGGGATTGCGAATCTATATAGCGTATACATACAATATATATAAATACGGTGTATATACGCGTACGAAAATATCGCGCGCAGTAAGTTCGGATTATTTACAGTTATTATTTATTAATTTTTTTTTCAGAAATTTTCGCGGCTGTAAAACGACTTTTTTCGTTTCCTAATCATTTTTCACGGTACCGAGTCTGAGCTATAATAATTTATGGTTTAACGCGGCGGCCGTCGCTCAATTTAAAACCGCGGTATTTCAAATTTAAAAATGTATCTTTTTTTTTTGTAGTTCTCGGCTCGTCTTTGGGTTTACTTTTTACGGTCTTCGGTATAATATACATATATACGTACGATTGTTCGCGTCTATCAATATTCTCGAAACAGGGCGTCTCAAAGAGACAAACAAACGTTATATATATATATATATATATATATATATAATAGATTCGTGTTCAATTATCGTAGTCGGTCGTCGTCAGTAAGTCTACATCTATAAATACGACAACAACCGTTCCGATAAATATGTATAGAATTGACAACGGCACGTTAATGGTCACTTAGAAACGGAACGTACCCGTTCGCGGTTCTTTTGATCCGTATAATCGTACCGTTAATTACGTAATTTCGTTTTTATTTCGTTCCGCGGTACTTGCGTATTTTTACACTTTTGCTGTTGCGAATACGCGAAACAAACAAATACCGCGAACAACGGAGGTAAATAAACCGTTTACGCCGACGATATCGTTGTAC